>JAANSN010006508.1:0-10400 GCA_036850665.1 Dicranocentrus wangi | reverse complement strand
TATCATTCGGCAAAACCGACGGATGATGAAACCCGGAAAATTCCTGAATTTAATTTTCAATTTAAAAGCTTTTTATTAGAATAGAATCTGTAATATTCATTTCGTCATTTCTTCAGTAGTAATTAATCAAGTAGGAGCAGCACAATTTGAGAAAGGAATTTGATCAGACCATCGCATCAAATCAGATTGGAAAGTTTTCGGGATGAAGTGAGTTCGGAAATAGTTGAGAGAATGACGATCCGGCGCTCGTCTGAATGAATGTTTTACGTCTACCGAGACGTACGTACCGTTTGTGGCACGCCGGAGGAGAGCAGACTACTATAATGTGTTGTGTAGTAAGTAACTGACTGAACTGATTGTAAAGTTTAAGAATCTTGGTGCTACACTGCCTGCCGCTGCATGTGTTAGGCCTCGGACTTATGGTCCGGAAACCCAAAAATGGATCCAGATATACAAAAATAGAACGTATCTTTGCTACTACCGATTCTGGCGATTCATGAACCTTTACCATTACCACCCATTGTGAAAAAATAGTTTCATTCTCAATTCCTTTTACCTATGCCTATGTGTTATATAGAGGCATGCCCAAACTTGGTTGCTGGCTTCTCGAGGCTCATTTTTCCACTCATTTCCTTGTCGGTTTACACTTCATCTATAATTACATTTAATTTGGTATTACTATACAAGGAGATGCATTGGATAGTGAGGAATTAGATTTACAGCACACTCACAAGGATTTGAATCTTACACTTGTCTTTTGTGCATGATAGTTTAAATAATGCCTTAGCCACTCTTATTATGAATAAACAGTAGAAACATTAGATAGACATAACTCGGTTACAATTAGAGTTAGAGACTTGTAGGAGACTTAGGAGAGTCAAACTACGTTTATATTTGCCTAAACAAAACGTAATTTATGAATCCTTGGCTAATTATAATGCGCTGATTTCATTTGCAGTTTGTCAAGCAATCACTCTATACGGTTAGTAATTTGCATGAAAGATAACTGAATTGCTTAAATAAAAAATATAAATTATTGGAATCCCTATGGGGCAATAAGGCGATATAAGATAACAGTTTAGCTCACCTGGTTTATAATAGGGTCGATGAAACTGTAATAGTTTTAACATCATCCAGCCGGTCGGGTCGTAATAAAATCTTGGTTGGGTTTGCTTTGGTTAGGTTTGGTTTGTAAATTATTCTTGGTTGACGCTTGCACCTATCAGCTTGCTGATTGCTCCAATGCGGCATCTTGCATTTTCAACTTACACAAGGAAGTAAATGACTTATACATGTCATGCGAAGGGGAAGAAATTGCCTAGATGGCAGTTTACTAGCTTTTTCCAAGAAAGCTTCTGGCTTTTGCATGGCAATATCAAGCGTCGTAGTAATAATTTTACTAGCTTTTTCCAAGAAAGCTTCTGGCTTTTGCATGGCAATAGCAAGCGTCGTAATAATAAGTAATAGGAACTCGAAGAAAACTGTCTTCTTTGTTCGTTACAAACTTTAGTAATATGTTCGTGTTTATGGACATTTTGCTGTTGAACGAATTCCTCCTAATTACATACTAATTTCAAGCAAACTCCACAATAAAACGGAATAAAACGCATTTAAATGTTGTAATTTCCATTAGCCAGTAATTCTTTTGTTAAATACTTGTCAATTGGAGGCTAATTTCAAGGAAAATTTTCGGAAATTCATTAAGTATAATTGATAGTCTGTGTGCAAGCTATGTTTATCATTACCGCAACACCACACTGCTTCACCAACCAAATGCTTCCTTCACACACTCAAATTAATTTGTACCTGTCCAGGTCATTTCTCATACAACCTGACCAACACACATAATACAAAATCCTGTAAGCAATCATTTTTACCAACACGCAAACCACAACCAGATGTTTAAACGTCAAGACTAGGACACTGAATCCTGGCTAGAGTGGCTAGAGCCATCATTCAAAATCCTTGAGCTCATACGCCAATCGACAATGGCCACTTAGTTTCCGGAGATCCCCTTTTCCCCTATATGCACCAATGCACCATTATTATCTGCAATTTTTATAATGTCAAAATGATGGATCCCTGCAGAATGCCATTATTCGTTTTTATTACATTGTAAAAAGCTGGCGCGTCGATAATCATGGTAGGTATAGCATAGCACCTTATGATTATCATCATCCATCATCAGCAACGAGAAAACAAATATTCACACGCGGATGCATCTTTCACGTTGAAAAATCCGTAAACCTCCTTTCCGTCTCTTACTATCCTCTCCTCTTCCCTTCTTGTAAGTAATTTTTTCGTAAAGTATTACAGATAAATAGAAGGTTTGTTGGCAGATTTGAAAAGGGCTTTGGGGCCAGACGGACTCTAAGAAAAATTCCTTTTGTATTGTTGTTGCTGTATGCACAAGACGAATCCTCTGCTCCTCATCTCATACAATATCATCACGAACGAGCGAATGGATGGATGGTGTAGTAGTAGTAGTAACATCCTGTAATAGTCTCACTGACTGCGCGACAGAAAAAAAGGAGCCAAAAGCCACATCAGAAGAAGAGCCATATCTTTTCAGTGATTTTTTTTCTCTCTTTAGTCAACAATAATAGGAAAGCAATGCAGCGAGTATTTTTTTTCTCCGTCTTTTTAATGTACCCTCAAAAAAACGTAGTATGATGATGCATTATACCGATACATAGAAGAAGAAGCTACATTCCTTAGAAAGAGGAATTATATATTATATGTAGACTGTGCTGTGTATGTATATACCTATGTACCGTTGGTAGTTGATACGTCGTATATGCACTGTGCACATACCAAAGGGAGGCATCTAAAAAGGCATTTTTCGTCGATAGTCGTGGTCGTGCCTTTAGCACCAACTCTCTGTAACGAGGTAACAAATGAGCAATGGAATTCCTTTCCTTTCTCTTATACACATAGTTAGAGAGCCCAACCAGCACCAGCACACACACACCATCATCATTCAAAAGTGTATCTCTGAAAAAGCCCATCATCATATCCTTTTTCGCTTTTTGTCAAAAGAGATTTTCTTATTGCCTGCAGATACACCAGAGTACCCATCACCAGCATCATCATCGTCATGATCATCATCATCGTGAGTGAACTGAACACACTCCACAACATCTAAATGAGCAGTACTCGCATGATGTATGCAAGTTTACATGTGTATATGTATGTAGTTACATTTCTTTACACCGACTCACTTCACACGGACACACGGTGAAACCATGCATTCATCCATGCATGCTTGTTGATGTCCTCCTAAGCCCTTGAGCTCAAAAAATTCCTTTTTCTTCGTCCAGTCAAAGCTTGACAGTCAACAGAAGAGCAAATCCCTATATTTTTTCTCAAGAAAAACATTGCGGTTTATTTTGCTCCTTCCTGTGTGGAACATGTTTCTCACGGGACTCACTTTTTAAATAAAGTATTCCATTACATGAATGTGTCATCCCGGCTTTTTTTTATAAAGATTTAATTGGGGTTTTATAAAAATCTCGATTTTTGCTTGGTTTCCACCGTCATAAAATTTGTTTTCGCTCGGATGTCACTCAAGACAATCTATCAATGTCGACTGGAAGTGAGTTGAGTGTGGCGATGACAGATTGTCAGTGGGGAAAACCGGCTGAATGAAGTCTTAAGTGGTTCAAGTGTGTATATATATACGTATGTACGTACGTACATCATCGTATTCCTCAAAAAAGAATATTTCGATTGAGACAGTTGCAAAACAGTTGTTGCACATCAGAGAGGGGGGGAGATATTATGAGCAGTGTGTGGACCATTCCATTCCACAAATGGATTAAACGAATTCAAGTTTGGATTGCATTTGCATTATAGCTAAATCTGGAAAATGCATTGTGTGCTGCTGGTGTCTTCTTTCTCTGATGGATGCAAATTGATTCGACAAGTACCGTGACTGTGGGATTTACATAAGATACTGGTTTCTCTCTCTCTCTCTGGCGTAAGTTTTATATGACATTTGTGCGCGTTGTGCAAGCTAATCAAGCAAAATCAGTCTGACGATGGGCCGATGGACGGGGTTGAGCAGCCTCATTGACTTCCATTTTGAGCATGGGCATACGTCTGTCCGGAGTGGGATGAGATTATCTACGAGATATCAAAAGTTGGATGATTCAATTTTTGTGTTCTGTCGGAATTGTGGCAATTCCTTAAAGGTAATGTAAATCAACTACTTTTCATTTTCCTCCACTTTAATGACTTGAGTGGTTGAATTAGCCATAGGTTTGCCGTTTTGTGGGATCAGCCAGAAAATAATGGCTTTAACAAATAGCAAAAAAAAACAACTGATTGTTGTCAAAAACCTGTGCATGCATACGATACGTTGAAAAACTTAGATTGGGTTGGGTGTTGTTGGATTGATTAGGAGATTCAATTGGAATTTTCATATGGTACTAGAATAAAATCGACATATGTCAACTCCAAATTTGATGCCTTTGCATTTGCATTCCTTTGACTTCTTTATGGTCAGAGTGGTCAGCAGCTGCAGATTCTCCTGCCTTGCCTCCAGAGAGGACCATTCAAATTGATAAGGATTAGCGCATTCCATTCCCTAATCGGATACTCAATCGAATCAAAATCTCTTTGCCTAACTGATTCACTTTGTTTACTTCATCTCTCCGAGAAGCTTAGAGATATTTTGCATGGAATGTTTAATGGAGTTTACGACCCGCCACGTCCAAATTTAGAAAAATTCTCCAAACTCAGCAGACTTCCAACAGCGAAACAGGTTCATTTTCAGTAATCCATCTAGGCATATACGATGTTGTGTATGTATAGAAGACTGGCAAACAGGCAATAAAATTTTCCTTTTGAGTATCCTCCAAAAATGGTTGCGGAATGGTGAAAATTTTTCATTCATTCCGTTAATGCAATATTAATGCAAATGTAAGCAGAGTGTTCATTTGATCCGTACGTGCAGTGTGCCATTATTTAAATACATTTAGAATCCAAAAGATCCTCCATATTTACCACCAGTAATACCAGTACCACCAGTGTCGTTTTCGATTTCCATTTTAATAGTTTCCCCTCGTAACTTCTTACATATAGCCCATTTGAATTCTTTCGTTTAAAATTCCATCTACCGATGCGATGCGATGGTACGATATCCTCCTTGACTCCTTGAGACAAATTTCTCACCTCTCTTGGTTCAACAAGCGGTTTCCCAAATTGGATAGAGGTTCTTAATTACATGGCAATAAATCCAATGGTTTCTCCATTTCAGGTATTTTTCGCTTGTCCATTTCCATAAAATGAGTACTCAGCAGACAGAGAGCTCTCTGGAGATTGTTAAACAAGTTGGGACAGGGGTAGTAAAGTAACTAGGCTTTCTAAGACAGGAAACGTGCATATTATATAGAGGTAGATAGTGAGCGAGTAAGGATAAAGAATAATGATAAACATGCTAATAAATTAAAAAACACAGAAATCTCATTTTTTCCTTGTTGGTTAATTAGCTCATATTACGTATATAACAAGGAAAGGGATACGGCTATCTACGAAATAATATGTTGGAAAACATATTCATGAACCACTTTGACATTTATATTTATTGTAATGACTCCTCATACAAAAAAAATACACCCGGGCCAAAATGCACTCCACCAACTCCACCATCCAACTCCGTGAAAGTCATTGGAGGGTCTTAGAACACGGCCGTTAAGCATGAGAACAATCATCCTTGCCCATAACCGTCAAGTATTACAACCCACGCAATAATAATCTTTCGAAGAGAATATTGCGTACAGCAAGCAGGCTTCACTTCTTCTCGCCTTTAAGGATACCTCATAGCAATCCAATACCCACGATATACTTTTGCTAGTGAAACCCATTTTAAATAATAGTACGCATTATATTTCGATGACAGAAGAGCCTACTACAACTACTACTGTTCTTGTTTATGTCGTTTCTTCCCATCCGCTCCTGTCCGTATTGATGAGTCTTCTTATACCTTTAAAAAAACCAATCTAGCTAGAAAAAACATTTTTGTGTGGGGTTTTCAAGAAGAAGAGAGCAAACCAAACCGTGAAAAAGACGTTTAGCTGAGCAGGTAGTAAAAGAGGAGGTTGTTGTGAGGAAGAAAGAATCACATTCTTTAACAATAGATAGACACCTGCATACCAAATACCAATGCAGAGAGGTCCACCTTCCATACATTATTCATACAATGGAAAACAGAAAACAGTCATCATGATGCAAGATTTCCCCTTCATTCTCCACAAAAACCCGAGTACAATGCTTGTGTTATGTACCTAAATACATCATCTACTTACCTATGCATACATGTTGTAATTCCAAGTTTTGTCTTCCTGCATGACAAGATCAGATAACTAAAAATACAAAAGTGCAAAGAGTCTTTAAAAAGGCTGTAAAAATTATTAATAGTAATAGGTTATATGCGGAACTCTTTATGGCAAAAAAAAATAAGAGGAGGGCTAGGGCGAAGTTTTAAATTCAATTCGGGTATTACGGCACAAAAAAAATAACTTTTGTCGAATTTGCATTCAACTTGTTTCGTCGAAAGGGGACTCTCTGGGACCAGTCCCATGAACTATTTTGAATGACTTTTTTTCACATCCCATCACATTTTGCATTTCATCTATTATTGTGTGCGTTGTAAATAAGCCAAGCGTCAAGAGAGAAAAGATCTACTGCGTTCCGAGAAGTTTCCCTTGTGTATTTGCCTGCTATCTCCCGTGTACATCTCTCCTCAGCTCAAGTTGGTGAACTTTTTTTTGATAGGAATGAAGACAGGGATGATGATGAGGATGATTTGAATAAAAAATTTAATACCATTATAACACGTAGTCAAAATGAATGGATGATTCTCTGTGATACCTTTTACCTCTCCCCGTCTTCTCTGCTGATGCATTCGCGCTGTCTTGGTGTAACTGTATGTCTCTTCAACGCGCACCCATATCTATTTCTCATCTCAATTTTTTATGGTATGACAGGATATTTCACTGACTGAACACAATGAGAAAGAGTAAAAAAAAATATTTAGGTGCATGCATACATCTTACATATGATAGGCAAGTGTGTGCAGCCTTCTGTGGTCATATTACCAACGAGAAAAAAAAATCATATAATCGGAGGGATCTCGTGGGTGCATGGATATATATTACATGAAAGGTAATTGTTATTTTTTTTTTGTTATTGTGTTACGGAGATAATTCAGCTCTATAAAATAGTGTGATAGTTATGCATGTGACTTGATGGGATGGATGATGTCAAGACAGGGTTTTATGTTTTCTCCTTCAATTCATAAATTGTAAAAATGTATGTAATCCTAGTTGGGATTCTCATGTTTCCTCTGCGAGCAGCCCCAGAGCCTCTTCTGAGCAATGAAGCGGAATAACAGCACGGAGACAGTAACAACAAAGTAATTTGAGAGATGAGAAAGAGAGGAGAGCGGACAGGGAAAAAAGAGATCCTTATGTGTAGCTCTTGATAGAGTTACGAGTGGCCAACTTGTGTGGCTTTGGCTTTTTAGCTATATCCTCATCCTCCTCCTCCTCCATTTTCTCTTCGTTTTCTTTATCTCCGCGCGAGTTCATGCACTTTACCTTTACCAATAATAAATACAAAAACTGCACCTAAAATTCACCTGAAGGAGTTATGTAGAAAGGAGATATAGTTCTCCAAAGGAATGTGGCATCGAAAAAAAAATTCCCTTCTCTTCTTGTTTTCTTTTTTACTTTAGTGTGCTCATCATAACACATGAGTCCGGTGTACTAACGATATGAACACTTTTTTACAAGTATATCGAATGAGAGAGAGAGAGAGAGGAGGTTCACAGGAGGATGGGCAACCTGTTCATCTTCTTTATATGACATTGACTTGTGTGATGCTATTATGCATTTTACTAACTCAGGTGGTGGAGGATGGATGAATACCTTGCTTGGAGCAATACAGTTTTGTAACAAGTCATGTAGTCGTGGTTTATAGATTCGTGCTTCAGAGATATATAGGTGCATAATATACGTATGGCGTTATTTCATTTCGGTACTTGGAAAGTACATGTAAAAATGTGAGACATGCATAACAATATGAATATTTTGCTAAAAAATGTACAATATCAGCATCATATAAAACGCTCAGGAGTTTTTCTTCTTTCAACACTCTTCCTTTCTCGGCACATTTACCGTCGAGGACAAGGGGTTTACTTGCATGGGTTTATATAGTTTGTAAATTTTTGTGCTCTGCTGCAACAACAACACTTTTCTCAATTTTCCATGTAACACCCTGAGTCTAGCTTTTCTAATGAAAAATATGTTTTTATTAAAGAAGGTGCTCAAAAAGTGAGTGAAAATGAATTCCTAAAATATTTTTATCGCCTTAACCGACACCTCATTGTTAAAAAGGGTTTTCCGTTAAAAAACATGAAAATGTTTGTAACATAAAATATATATTATCGGTTGGAGTTGGGAAATGGGAGGAGGGTGATAATGTGATGGAAAATGATGATGATGATGATGATCCTCACAAAGCAGCAAAAAAAAGCCTTCTTTTTTCAGACAAGAATTGAATCTCAATAAGTTTGAGATATAATATTAACCGATTCGACTCATTGGTTTGCTTTTGGTAGCAGCAGTGATTGTTGTTCACCCGATGAGTAATATATAGTGAAGTAAAGTGTAAGTAGGCAGATATTTTCGTTTATAGCGTATCATTTGGGACTGCTGCAGTCGTTAAAAGCTAATTTCAATGTAAAGGATATAAAGGAATATAAGACTTCATGTACCATGGATGTGCCGCTTCAATTAAAAAAGCTTATATATGCATCTTTTAGATGCAATCAAACTTACTGTTAGGTATATACACGGCATGTCTATGACCATGGTAGAATTTCTGGTCACGGCACATGCCAAACTTTTTAAGACCCTTGTAATTTACGTCAGATTTTCCTCTTTATCAAAAACAATTTTCATTCATTTCGAGGCAGGGAGGGTTTTTTTACGACCAAATATAACTATGAGCAAACTATCTGGTTCGTCCGACCGTTTTTAATGTACCATATTTGCATAATGTGTCACATTGCACAATGGATACATGCTAAATGACAGAACTGCATTGAGTATGCAACATATTATATTCTATATGGTCATTTCATACATGAAATTAATAACAAAACGACAAGTACAAATTGCCTGCCTAACTGTGCTGGTGGTACACGTTAATAAAGCGAAGCCTTTTTTGTGGTTTTTTTTTACAAAAATTCATTCCTCCACCATAGCCCATATTGTTTCTATGAATGTATTTAAAAGCTGCAAGGGTCGGCAGTAAAAAACACCTTTGGAATTTCATTGCATCACAAATCAACTCAAGTAGGTAGGTATGTAAAAATGTGAATATGAGCCCAAAAGAATTCATAATATAATATGTTGTTCTTGCTCAGAGAGATGAGATTATGGACATGAGATTGCTATGCAGGCTCTCTCTGAATCAACTTGAAAGGGATGTTCAACAACAATGCGCTCTGCCCAGATTCAAAATGTGAGAAGAGAAGCAGCAAGAAGAGCACCAAAAAGGACCATGTAGCAGAAGAGCAGCAGCATATTTTCATCGTAAAAGAAAAGAGTAGTATCATCAAATATACAAAATATCACATATCAGGTGGAGGATGGATGTACGCACGTATATTTTGTCCGTCCGTATACGCATTTATCTGTAAAAGCATGATCATCATCTCATCTCGTCATCATCTCCGTCGCCAACCACTTGAGAATTGAACTGTGAAGCTGCAGCACGCTCCATCATCATATCCCTTCCCCTTCTTTTGTAAAATGGTTTATCTCGGTGGAGAAATTCGAAAAGCTTGTAAGTTCAATCTTCTTCTGATGATGCTCACTCAGTCAGTCGTCTTGTTGGTAAACCTGGTGCAGGTCTCTCTCATCTCAAAACAACAATGCTCACCGAACTACTACATATATATAATGCGATATTTGATGAATGCCGTTATTACCAATGTCAGTGTCATGAAATGTAGACGTAATAATGCACATACTCTACGGATAATGCAATCAGTTGAACCGTAAAAGAGGTTTATATGTCCTGCCTGCCTGCCTGGCTATCTATATGGGTAAAGTGTATGTAGAGGCAGGCAGACATAATACCACTCCACTGCACTCGTTTCCACTTCCTTGAAAAAATGTAACGCGTTATTTTTTTCTCCTAAGGACATTATGCATACATTATCTACATCATCCGGACACTTTGACAGATAAAACGAATTCTTCACTGAACAAATATTTCTCTTGTAGAAACTCCCAATTTCCCAGGATAAAAGCTAAGAACAGTTGACAGAGTTAATCCCAAAGTTTTACGGGCTCACTCATCGTCGAAACAATTTAAATTCCCGTGAT
>JAANSN010006507.1:0-10400 GCA_036850665.1 Dicranocentrus wangi | reverse complement strand
TGCTACAGTTTAAATCGTTCTTGATTAGCAGCGCAGATGAAGTTGGAAAAAAATGGGATCATCACGCAAAGGGGATTTCGAAACGATATAATGTCTAAATCTAATGAAAATCATCCCGTCCTTCCTAGTTTATGGGATGTTGGGATGGGATATGGGATGGGAATATGGGAAGCAGCACTTTATATGCCATATGCTTTAGCTGACAGCTTCAGCTTTGTTCAACAAAAATCGTATCTGCTCTGATTTGTGATTTTGTGATTGCGGTCCTTTCCTTTATCTTGTTTTGTCATGCCATATGCAGCGAGCCCTGTTGTATACCTATTCACATATCATCTTGGCACATCTATCTCTAGACGGTTTTATTATTAGGGTCCGCCTGGCTCTGGTGGGCTCCGCTCCGTTTCACATTCACACATCCCTTTTCTAAGTGGAACAATACCACAGTGGACTTTTGGTTAGGGGCTTTTGGCCATATGTTATGTATACAGATTTGGACAATGATGAACTGATGACTGCGACTGGATCCATTACGGTTTTAGTACAAGAAACCTTCTACTAATGTATTTTGCTCTGGATAATGAGAGTGAACTGGCAAAGTGGCAAGTGTTCAATTAAACATTTCTCCTTGAAATATGTTTTGGCGGAGATAAACGTGGGGGATGAAAATGTATAACTCCCAACTTCCCAACATTTCATTTTACCTTTTTTTTTGTACAATTGTACGACCTTGCCTACGAGAAAGTATGTTATATGAAAATGAAACGTAGTCTCTTCTAAACCCCCACTTGTAGTAGGGGAAGTTTCCTGGAGGGTGCTGGGACTTGGTTCACAATATTCCTTCGACTTGTAGTTGTAACAGTAGTAGTCACAAATATCTCTCTTTCTCATTTTCCCCTTTAGGGCTACCGGCCCAACGATAACATAACTGCATTACATTTATCTCCATTCATCTCTGAAATCTCCCCTTGTCCGCTGAGACTGTTGATACTCCTGGCTCTCTGTAGCGAATCCCTACTTCATATTGCATCTATTTGAGCTGTATTATGTAGTAGAATTATCGTATCACCATTCTCTGAGGATCTGGATTGTGGAAATTGTGGATATCGATAGTAGAAGTGAAGCGAGTCCCGAGTCGCCTGTGTGTGCTCATGTACTTAAACAAATGCATTTTGTACTGTTCGTGAAATAAAGTATGCTCATATTATTCAACCTCGACCAGCTAATAAATAATGTGATACTCTGTTTTTTGCGTAATCCGATTTCGATATTATAAGTAAGAAACTATAGTATTATGTGCAAGGTCCACACACTTTCGTTCATACACGCAAGGCGAGATTATACATCTTGGTTGGAGGGACGCCAAAGCAAATTGTCGTTTTGTACAGCTAGTTATTAAAGCAGCAGATAATGCATAAATAGTGCTGTTCAATACACGCAAGGCGAGATTATACATCTTGGTTGGAGGGACGCCAAAGCAAATTGTCGTTTTGTACAGCTAGTTATTAAAGCAGCAGATAATGCATAAATAGTGCGAATCAAACCGAGAGTTTACATTTAGTTTATGAAAGGTGGAAAATGTATGCATTTAATACAAGTTACAAATCCATGTAATATGGGTTTCTACGAAATATAGGACTACA
Source organism: Dicranocentrus wangi (assembly GCA_036850665.1). NCBI lineage: Eukaryota > Metazoa > Arthropoda > Collembola > Entomobryomorpha > Entomobryidae > Dicranocentrus > Dicranocentrus wangi. Next base: position 8,760 of record JAANSN010006507.1, on the reverse strand, counting down.
AAAAATCTTGATTTTGGGGTTGAATAATTGGATGGGATTTTGAAATAATGCTGGAAGTAAAAATAAAAGATCGAATGCGAGGTTTGCCTAGTGAGGATGAGGGTCGGTTTGGAAATTGTATGGGAAAGTATATATGACACTCTCCCAACCATTCGTCAAAGTGACATTCATTTACACGAGAAACAACCCACTCCATTAGTGTCTTAGGTTTCTGATGAGTGCATGATACAGCTACTGCTGTGGTGCAGTGTGCATTATATCCGGAAATCGACATGAGCAAACAGATTGCACTAATTTACCAAAACCGACCCAATTCATCATCATTCATTTTGCTTACATACATGATGAATCATGAATGACAATGTACATTTGCCTTTTTCCGTAATTTGTTAAAATCTGTCTATTAAGGGAGGCAGGCAGGCATGTCCGCATTTTCAAACAGGAAGGTGTGCGGTGCGCCTCGAACCACGCGTTTTATCTGGCTATATATGTATACTATTGATTAAATATTTAGTGTAAACGATTAATTTGGCTATGGTTCATGCGGAATTTGTATTGACGTTATTGACACTGAATGAAATGCTTACCAGACAGGAAATTAAGCAGTACAACGTTGAGAAGTAGTCCCGACAAAACATTTGCAAATCCCATGTTCCTTCTTATATCCCCGAAAACAAAACACTAGTGATAGGAAACTTTCACGGTAAAGACGTTATAAGGATGAAATTTCCACTTGTAGTTTGATTCCAGCCGGTATAGCGTGCTCAGAAACTTCACATTTGGACGTAGAACTACATATCCAATTTTTTTAAACACCCACGTTAAAACTCTTGGTTTAAAAGTCGGTTGGTTTGTATACGCGATATTTTTCACAGATGGACTTGTTCATCTGCGGTTGAACCTGTTTCACACAAAACGCGTATGATTTCATGTAGCAAACACAACATCGCCACCGACCCTTGGAAGCAACAATAGTCAGAGAGGAACAAAGAGAAGAACCCAGAGAGCACACTCCTCGACTCTTTTTTCAACAGACCTTCAAACATTNAACCCAGAGAGCACACTCCTCGACTCTTTTTTCAACAGACCTTCAAACATTGAATGAGAAAAGCTCAAGTGTTGCAATCGGGTATCATTCGATTCCCTGCTCTTCCCCCTTCGGAAAAAAGCCCATTCAAGTTTTCAGGAAGTGAATGGATGGGTTCGGAGTTTATACAAGAAACTGCATAGTCCATGCATCCGTACAATACAACCATAGTGTAACTGTAACAAAATGATTCATACCTATTACATATTGCTTTCGGATCATTTTCTGTATCCAACCTCTTTTTGCCTGTATCATTTTTCTCCACATGCTATCAAATAAAGTTTTGTATGGCTTTTCATTTCATTTCATGCTCAAGCAAAAAGTACATGACCAAGGGTAACTGACTGACACTCCAATAACTAATAATATCTATCTATCCCTACTACCATCTCATCGAATAGTATCTTATGTTCAACAAATATAAAATAGTATGTAACTTGTTCCGGCATATAAAACTGTTGCGGTTTTAATGTATGCTCATGGCATGGCCCTCTGCTTTAATTCAAAGTGTTGGTACTCTTCGTATTCGTAAATCTATGGAATGGATGTATTAAAATGAAGAAGACTTTCATGTGGGTTCTGTATAAGCCTACTAAATTAATATTTTGACATCATATGACAAACGTACGCAGAAGTTTCAGGGAACCAATGTCTTGGTCACTTTCACATGAAAAATATGTGCCCTAGCGAAACCTTATGTCTTACATTCTGCATTGGATTGGATTATCACGAGACACCCCTCCGAATCCATGTGATAAATCCAATTCCGATATTCAATATATTTCGTCATATTTTGGCAATTTGGTTCATAAAATATTCGGTGAGGGTATTTGTGTTTCTTTATTTACGTATATGAGAAACGAGCCGCGTCTCTACTCAAGTTAATATGGTTCAACGCCTCTGTCCTCATCACATCATGAACTGTGGATTCCTATAATTCACATCCGGCGAGGGGAGTGGAGTGACGTGAAGGCTGAAGTATAGGTAAATATCAATCTTCCAGTAAAACTGATCTCCTCATTTAAAGAGCAGTCAAGGCAGCGGTGGCGGCTCTTGAGTTGAGATATGCACTAAAATGTTCTTCCAAATATACGGTTGTTTGAGAGAAAGAGCAACGTTCCTCCAAAATCGAGGGAGTAGGAGTAGGGGACAGGTTATATGGCATCAACAAACCGTATAATATCATAGCATGTAAGTAAACACAATATTTGTTATCTTTAGTAGTGGGCAACAAACTTGAAATAATAGCTGCGATAGCTGTTCCCCTCCTGGAGAAAGTTTACTTCATCTTCACATCACGCCGAGCTGAGAGAAGGAGAGGAGAAGGCACGGGCACGGCACAGCATGACATCACAAGAAATGAATGGAGAAACTTTGGTATTCAAAAGGAATAGTGGCACTTCATTGTTGACTAAACAAGGAGGCTTGTTAACACCAGGCCCACTCTCTCACTCACTCACTCCGAGGGATCCGATCCGTTACAAAGACGATGATGTGTCAGCTTTTGTTGTGTCATATACGCAGTATCATGCACATTACGCATTATCCGCTCAGCACGGCATCACCTCAGCCAAACACTCATCCCATATAAATAAGGCTTCTTCTCTCGCTCTCTCTCTCTCTTTCATACTCGTCCTATATGTTAAACCAAATCCTAAAAGTTTGCAGCCCAAATGAAATGGAAAATGTGTGTGTGTGTGAGTAAAAATGAAGAGAAATCTTGCACTTTGTACAAGTATACTTACGTACGTGGACGTGTGGTACTCGAGATAATAATGCGGGACCCTCATTTCATCTTCACCAAGACGGAATAATATCGAATATCGGATTCATGATGGCCCTTCTCCCTTTTCCACCCGCCTCCCTTACGAGCAGCACACACAAACATAATGCTATGCAATACTCTATCTATTTACCATGAGGAGGGTGATTGTGATTACGTTAGGAGCATATATACATTTTTAGAGAAAACAACAAGACATCGGAGCAGCAATGCAACCCCTCCACCAAGCCACTTGAGCTTTCTCCCCATTTTTTTCCCAAAATATCTTTTTTTTTCTCCAATACACTACCCCACAACACAACTCCATTAATATCCCTTTTCGTGTTGTTGGTATCTCTATCCTATCGTTTGCACCCAGGCCCCCAAAAATCTATCCTCTATCATATTGCTTTGCTTCCTCTCTTGGCCATCGTCTTTTCTCTTATTTTTTTCCTCTTCGAAATGAGCCAACTGTGAGCTTCTCAACAACCAAATAACAGTAACTGGAAACCCTGTATTTATTTTCTTTTTTACATGAGCTGAACTTCAAGCAGTGAGGATACGCTTTACTAAAAGTTTTTTTCCCGTCAGTTTGGCTGACGACTGCAAATTTGGTAGCTGTGGCCGCAGAGAATGGACAGGCCCCCCTGGGGATTCCTTTTACCACTTGCCCATTGTGTGCACTCAAATGGGATGGTGGTGATACGCGTTCAATGTAACGCGGGACTGACGCTGTATTGGGATTTAGAAATCTAATATTGTTGGGATGAATACGTAAGGAAAAGTTGCGTAACGTGGAAAACATGAAAACATTATTTTCCCATGCAATGTGCCCACCACATCTGTGTACTTTTATATCGATAGTGTACCATCTCTATCTGTAGGCCAATAAATGTATTCATGGTATCAAGTTGAATATCAGTGGACGTGGAAGATGCACCATCAAATTGTGAGTGATTACTGGTCACGCTTTTTCAAGTCATAATCATTTCTTCTCTGGAGATGATATAACCAACCCACCCGTTTACCCAACATGAATCAAAATTTGTTGGCTTTAGCCTCGAGTGTGAAGATAAACGATGGAGGATTTAAACTGTATAAATATGAATCCTTAAGTGTAAGTAGGCGTGTAATGCTTTAAAAAAGGGAAAAGTCCAAATCATGATCCAGAAGGGATATTTTCAATGTCAGTTGTATTAGTTCATATAATTGATCGCAATTTTCACAATATGTACACCTTGAAAACATCTAACGTTTATAATACTTGACTAAAAACATCACCACACAGATCGACCTGCTGAGCTGATCCACTAAAAATTCATTAGCATATTTAAAGTTTACGTCCAGATCATGCTTTTCCAAGTTTCACAACTTGTGCATTCTTCACGCGCTGAATTTCTCGGTCTTTAGCTGCAATAATGGCTCGTAGAGTGTCCCCTTCCGTTTTCAAAGCTTCAATGTCATTCTTCCACTCCCGCTTCGTCGAAGAAAATTCCTTGTGGCTAATGACCTTTGCCCCGTGAAGATAATAGTCCCCATTAAAAATTTTCTTGAAAGTTGCGTCGGCCAAGGGGAGCCCATGAATGTCCCAGACGCCATTGTCCCGCAGCCGTATCACCAACTCGGTTAAACTAGTCACGTCGTTTTCAGTTTCGGCCAAGGTCCTGTTCAGCTCCTTCATTTTCAGCTGCTCCAATCCTGCCTCGTGGTCGAGCTTCTTGATCATTTGCTCCCTCACCGAAAGCTCGTATTGGAGCGCGTCAATTTGGGATTTAGTCTTGTCAGCCGCCTTTTGATGACTTCTCGTGGAGTTCCGGGATTGGAGCAGAGCGCTTTTTAACTTTTCGGCTTCCTGGACGGACGTATCGTAAGCGATTGCCAATGATTGATTCTGCTCTGACAAACTATAAATCCAAAGCTGGAACGACTGAATGATTTGCGAGTTTCTCTCTTCTGGACTAAGTAGATCCCGATTTCCCCGAATGTCTTCTATTCCATCGAGATAATTTTCGGTGAAGGTCCAGAAAGACTTTTGGTACTGACATTTGAAGCACTTGTTGTTGCTCAAGTAATCATGCTTCCCGTCACAAGTTTTCTGAATTAGGGCATATAATCCTGAGCTCAGATCATCCAAATCCATCACGTCAGCAGTGAGTTGGAGTGCCTTCTCCTCTGAGATGGTCCCTTCTGGGGGATCCCTTTCACCTCCAGTATCTCCACCAGTAGTTGGTTCAGAACCTAGTCCAGTTTTCTAGATTGAAAAGCTCAACGAATTTTTGCCAATGGGTACTCTCGTAAGCACCTTCCAACTCGTCTTCTTGCTTGCCCCCAGACGCTTCCATTTGATTTTGCTTTACGGTTTTCCATTCGGGTTTTGTCGGCTGTCTTGATGATTCAGACCCGCTGTTTGGAAATCCTACACATTCCCGTTCAAACTCCTTCAAGTCCAAGGAATTCGTATAGTCCATAATGTGGGTGAAACTTCCCGACTGCTCCGTAGTGCTTTCACTGGTCTGCGCAGTTAGTGGAACCTTTGATTCAGACCCGTTGTTTGGAAATCCTACACATTCCCGTTCAAACTCCTTCAAGTCCAAGGAATTCGTATAGTCCATAATGTGGGTGAAACTTCCCGACTGCTCCGTAGTGCTTTCACTTGTTTGCGCAGTTAGTGGAACCTTCTTGAACACAATGGAAGATGCTGCCGGTTTGGCGTCGCTATCACTATCTCCTCCGCTGCTTGTACGCGTTCGAAAAGGCTGCTCCCCAATGAGTCGAGGATGATCTTCCTGAGCTGATGGAGGTTGTTGGAAGGAAACTCTGGGTCTACTGCCGAGGGTAACCATTTTCCCACTCTTGTTTAACTTTTGAGCCTGAACACAATGGAAGATGCTGCCGGTTTGGCGTCGCTATCACTATCTCCTCCGCTGCTTGTACGCGTTCGAAAAGGCTGCTCCCCAATGAGTCGAGGATGGTCTTCCTGAGCTGATGGAGGTTGTTGGAAGGAAACTCTGGGTCTACTGCCGAGGGTAACTATTTTCCCACTCTTGTTTAACTTTTGAGCCTGATCCTGCGGCGGCGGAGCTCTTTTAGTGCGCTCGTAGTAGTCTTTATTGATTTGTTGGGCCATTTCTTGCTTCAACTGATATTGCTCCAGATAAGACTTTCTAGGTTTCAGGGTTTGAGGATGCATTTCCTGCACATTTTCCCTTGTAGAATTCATTCCAATTCCATGACGAGTAAAGAATGAAAGTCAAGTCAACAGTCAACGGCCAAGTCAAAGGCTGCGAAAGTCTTTTTATGAATAAATTGTATTGTAGGCCTTTAACCCAAGATTGACTTATTTTTGGACGAGTGGAGTAACCTTGCGAATTAGAAACCACCTTGCTGCTGGGCTGGAGCCACCACTTCTTTTCGATATAGTTACTACGGGTTTTGCTTCCCTCTCATTTAAATTAAGTAGCACATAGTAACTGTGTGTCTGGAAGGAAAGACAAACTGACCATTATTTTCGTGGTCAACTTTTAATGCGTAAAGGCGGTCTTTGTGTGTGTCTGGGAATTTTCGTCGTCTGGAGGAGATGGCAGATGGTGGACGGTTCTTATATACAACCGGTGGTGAATACAAAAATGATTCGAATCAACCTGCAATACCCGGATTTGTCGTACGGACTTCCTGGGGCAATAATGCTACTAGAAAGTCGTTTGCTGAACAGCAGCGTAACAGCGTGTTTAATAGAGAAAAGCGTCCCACCATCAGTGCAGATAAAGAGAGACCAGGACCGCAGGTTGACGTAGCAGAAGAGGTTCCAGAAGAGAGGGTGTCAAAAGAGAAACCTGTTCCTCCACAACCAGTAGAACCAACCGTTGAGTTTGAGTACGACGAAGCATGGATGCGAAGTTTCCAGTGGATGAAAACATTTCTTATTCTCCTCGGCCGATGGCCCCTGACCTACAAACAGGACAAGGTTCGTCGTGGCTATTTATTCGAGTTTAGCTGGACATGTCCCGGATTTGTAATATACGTACTGACCACTCTGTTCACGCTGTACGGACTAGTCGCTGGAGTGATTAATGTTGTGAATTGTGCTGATGAAAGAGAAGATAAGCGAGTTGGATTTCGCGAATAGAACAAAAACCGAGATCTTTGAGCAGGCGCTGGCGGAGCGTCACACCATGGTACTTATCATTATTCTCGGCTCCTACGGCATCAACATGATTACTTCCGTGTGCATCCTGGCGAGGCGACATGAAATCGCAGTCATGTTTACAAAGTGGACACGATTCCTCCAGTCATCGAAACTCAGCTCGGGAACAAACAGCACGTATTATTACGTCGGAATTGCCGCAGGAAATTATTTTATTATCGGGTTCGTCCTAATGTTCCTCGCGCTGGTCAGAACACCGATGACTGAAACGTCCACCCTAATCGGGGGTCCGACCGTGGTGTCCATGCTATTTATGAGGCACTTTAATCCTCCGGATTATATGGACAATTTTGTGGGATCCAGCACTCACTCACTGATGCACTATGCCGGAATATTCATTTTCTTTTATCGTTGTAACCCTTTCTAACGCCTTCATGTTCCTCTTTCTGTGGCTCATCAAATCTGTCGAAAACACCATTTCGAGTTGGAATGAGCGGGTGGTTGCTGTGCTAGAGTTGTCCGCAGAGGAACTGAAAGAGCAAACGTCGATCAAAGACAGGACGACATATGAAGCCTTGTACAATGATCACATAGGTGCGTGTCTCATTCCAGGTGACATGCTATTAGCAGGAAATTTTTTTAAACCTGCTACAAAATGTTTTAATTATAATTATAATTTTTTTACTAATTTCCTACAGGGATTGTGCGAATGCTCACCTGGTTTAACGACATGCTGGCCTATTACATTGAGCCATACGTTTTGTTTCAAACTGTGAAAATCGTTTATCAAATGTATTTGGCAGTGATTGTGGTAGAAACAAATGGGAAGCCTTTGACTGAAGCAACAGTGGGGAAATATTTCATTAGGAAAAGAGACCACTATCCAGCAATTCTCATAACCTATGAAAACGTGGTCATGCTACTTGTAGTACTACTGGCGAGCTCCTGGTTGGAGGATGCGGCTTACGATAGTGAGCACTATATAATTATTACTAATTATTAATTATCAGTGAAATTTTTAAAATGCATAATACGCATTTTCATAACGAGTATTGTTTTTGTCTGTGAACCCATTTGATTAGGCTACGATGACCTTAGGAAGAAAAGTTTACTACGGGGAACATATTCAGAAAGAGAATCATTCTTCTTCTTATCAATGTTCCAGTCCTTTACATCCACCACAAGCATGGCAATATATGGAGGACATTTCTTCTGTCTCGACAGATATAGTATATTACACGTTGTGTCTGCCATCATGTCTAATTTTCTTGTGGTGTATCAGTTCCGGCCGTTGTTTGACATGGACACGGTGGGGACTGAGTTTGATGAATTAAGAAATTTGACGGGGGCATTTTTAACAAAGCTCGAGGGACTACCTCCGAACCACACTGTTCCAGTAAAGTTTAACTTTTAATTCAACATTTCAACTTTATGCAGTTGTTTAGTTTAATTTGTGAATGGTTATAAATTACTGCTTACTGACGTCTGTCAATATCACGAGGATATTATGCTAACAACACTCACTTTTCAGAATTACTGAATTCATGGAAGTAGGTCATAATCGTGGCATTGGCATTAGTCATTTATTTTTTAAGCATTTTTTTGAATTCTTTACTACTGCAGCATAGCACTAGCACATCATAAACGAATCATACTATGCCAGCTTATTATATATTTATATACTTCGTATCAATATAAATACGTAATTAACCGGTGAAAATAGCAACAAGTACAGGAAATGATGTACAGGAAGGAAATGTCAATATG
>JAANSN010006506.1:0-10401 GCA_036850665.1 Dicranocentrus wangi | reverse complement strand
GATAGTCCTGCCTGCCACGCCTAAAATCAAGTTTCGCGAGTACATAATGTCACTATTATAGCAGTCATTGGCTAAACTTTTGTAAACACTTACAATTTATACGGGATTTAACTTACAAGAAATAGCATGCAATGCTATAGAACTAAAACGTAGAACTTGTAGGCTTTTTTGTACAGCAATATGTTCGGAGTTTGGAAAAGGTAATTCTCAAGATACATGGTTTTTATCTTCTAATCAACCCCCCAACCCGCCAGTACCACGCCATATAAGAGAGTTGAGCCGCCTAGTCTCCATCCATACTAGTATTTACATGCATGAATGTGCCCGTGTAGATTTCAGTGACGGTGACTGTGATTTCCCCACTTTTACCATTTCATTATATTCGATTTCTTAAGCATTTAGATTGCACCCCGAGTGAGTGGTAAGGTAAGTAAGCTTCCTCTGTATAATGAATGAAGGAACATAAATGAGTAATACAAAAGCTGCCCAATTTTCCTCCAAATTCATAGTATATTTGCCCCCTATTCATCGATGTAAACTTATTGCTACATGTATACCCACACAAGCAAGTCGACTTTGTTAACGAAACAAGAGAAACTTACTCACGAGAAAGCAAGTGGACGAGAAGAGTGTAATATAATATATCGGTGAGTGAAAGCAAAGAGCAAGTAGTCGTGCACGCTCAAGCCTAATCCACCGTTGAATTGGGAAAGGATATAAAGTAAAAGCTTTCTCACAGTTAGCCTTCCACTCGCCTCATATCATGGACAGCCGAACGCTTTTAATATAAAATGTGTGCACTAAATAAGGTAAATGAAACGGATCGTTGATTCTAGTGGATAGGTATTTTATAGAAATATTATACAAGGGTATGGGATTGTGCTTAGTTCTTCAAGTCAACCAAGTCCTGCCTACTAACACCAAAGTCACTATTTCCTGTTTTACTATTCAACAATACGTATTTTTCTCATGAAATATTCAACTTGTGTTCCACTATCCCATGAACTTGCTTTTCTCCTGCGAAACCGTCTATTCCACTATTAAAAGTGCTGAAGTCAAGTGATACCTTATATACGTTTTGTTTCTCGCTTTTTCCATTCCTCCTCCGTGGAAAAGGCAAGCCATTCAATTTAACGATTAAGAAAGAAAAAACGAGTATAAATGTTACTGCTTTTTAACCATGCCTCTAGACTCGATGGATTGCTGTGACTCATCTGCATGCATAGTTGAGGAATGCATGAAGGTGTTTTCGAGTCCCTGGTAAAAAAATAAATTCAATATTTCATGACATTGTGCTTTTCCACCATTTTATTCCACAGCTTTGCTTAATATGTGTTGCCTAGAACGGAACGGGATAAACAATTTAGAATTCTGGACGGTCCACTCGAACGTGTCGTTCTCCTTTCTGAGTGAGTTGAATTGAAGCTGTGTAACGGGAATAAGAAAAGACGAGTTGCAATAACTGGGAGAAGCGGAAGATAGTCGAAGAAAAATTTGCACCGACACAAGGGCAATCTCCAAAGGTTACTTTCAGTAGGCAGATGACATTTCAAAAAGTTGGAAGGAAAAATTGCCAACATTCGCCTAGTCGTGTTATACAAAAACAAAAGGTACCCAGCTAGCAGCAACTCCGACAAGCGAGTCTACACATCCTTTCACTGAATGTGCAAAAATGGAGTATTATAATTTGGTATGTGTTTGTTGCATCTGGACAACTGATTGATATCTACATTAATTTAAAATTAACCGTTGTTGATAGTTGATATTCATACTTGCTTTTAAAAGGAGCGTGCATAAAATAGGTAATTGAAACTGTATTCCGTATTATTTAATTTGCCAGGACGCAAAACACTACACCGTATTGGGAATCCTTGGAATCGTCGAGGTCGTCCTATTCACATTGATCTTTTACAATTGTTACTTGGGTATGCAAAGTGTAGCAATTAGTACATGTTATTATTTCATTCACTACAACTTACAATTAGTCCAGCTAGCTAAAAGCGATGCATTTTGTAATTAATTCTTTGGTTTTAGAGTTACGTCAAAAAAGGCGAGACAATCAAGAAGAGAAATACAAAGCGACTGAAGTAAAAACTGTACGGAAAGGTAATTTCAGCATCCGTTTCGTTGTTTAGTATGCATTACAAAATATCCCATTTTAGCTTATTACTTATTTTTAATTATTAATATTTTATATATATCTAGTAAGAATTTTGGGTTTTGTCTTGCAGAGAAACCTTCTGTGATGGAAATATTTTCGGTGGACATGACTCTAAAACGTGATACAGAAGCTGGAATTAATGGATAGGCAATAGACTAAATTCTTAGTAGCTAGTTAATACAATTTTATACTTGTTTCACTATGTTCAGTTGTAAGTGGGCAAGAAAATTACGCGTAATTTTTTACGACTATTGTAATTGACCGTCAACATTTTGCATGGAATGCAAACAAAGATTTCGTTTCCATTAAGAAAGTACAAGTTATATATGATACGATACGAACCGACAGACAATGCTATCTAACCGTTAATTTATTTTATCATATTTAATATCTGTCAATGTTTCCGAAAATGAAATATTGCATAACATACACCATCTAATGTAGTAAAATAGTTAAAACGTAAGTAACGTCTTATGTCAGTATGATGTCAGCCAGTTTTAACCATTTAATTTAAACTGAAACTTTTTCAACTTTTTGATGGTGAATAATTCGGTTGTAGATGTAATGTTAATTAGAGCAACAATAAAAAATTAAATATTGGACGTAATGCTTACATTCGTTTTTATATATTTGTTTGTATATTACAGTTTGTCAATTCATGTCTTACTATATAAATATTTATTAATATAACATGGCGGTAAAAAAGCATACGAATGCAGTTTTGTTACATGGATTAACGATAATTTTGCTTATACAAATATGTAATCATTTGGAAAGCCTAATCACGACAGCAAATAGCATGTATGTAGGCTTACTTTTACAATTAAATGCTAATGATTTTCACGAATTAAATAACGTCGTGATATTATAAAGCATAAAGTCCAAAACTTTGTTTAGATTAGTCCATTTTGAAAGAATGTTCTGATTCTGAAATAGTATTGGACACAAGTATTTGAGTTCCATGTGGCTAATAAAGAAGTTAACGAGCTCAAGGTATCATAGCGTTGACCGCAACATTTTTCAAGAGCCTAAACAACAGTATTACTAAAGCCGGTACATTGTCTTTTCCTATTATTGTGTAGAGACAGAGAGAGAGATCTATGAAATAATTCCGGCAGGATAATGTAATACTGCAGTTCAAGGTAAAATCCTAATCTTGTATTTCGCTAAAGAAAGTGACACTTCTAGTTTGAGTGTTCAATTTAGTTTTTATAATTTCCGTCGCCGGTTTTTGCTATCGCCAAGAATGACCACCTAAACCCTATACCATATGGTCCATATGTACATACATACCCACATTTTCAATCGAAATTGGAGGATGCAAAATTCATTCAATACAGGCACATGCACACATGTGTGTTGGGCATATCCAGACAGTCGCGGCGCACAGTGCATTTTCGTACTGAATTTTTCTCATTACAAAATAAAAAACAAAATCCTAAGGCGATGCGTAGAAGTATTTTCCGTAATTACCATTTCTAACTGGAAGCTTTATTGTAGATGTCTACATAAAATAATCTAGTTTTGGAACAGTCTTGACTCTGACCCAGCGAACGGTCTTGCACAAGAAATTTGTCATTTCATAAGAATTAGAAAGTATATTACCTAGATATTTTGGAAACATTGCAAGATCTTCAACAATTTAATAGCATTTACGTTTTGGTTATATCGGTTACCTATATTACTTATCAAACATGTTGCAAATGTTCACATTTCACATGTGCATCAATTGAACAATACATCTAATCTCCACTCCAAACTGGCACCCACCACCCACACGTTCACGGTAAGAAAGGTTTCACTCACATGGCATTGCTCAGCGACTCAGCGCAGAGCAGCGTCATCTCAAAGAAGTGCGAGCAATAAGGAGCATGCACTTGACGCATGTTATGAGTGAGAGAGTTAGTGAGTCACAAACATGTGCTTTGTGATGCATCCTATGCGGGGATCGTACTTGCAAAGAGCTTCTTCTCACCCGTCCGACTTCTATGCATTACGTGTGTGTTCTGCATGCACCTTTTATTATCATCAGCACTACTCTTTTTCTCAGCATCTGCATCTCAACTTTTAAAATGAACTCCACAGGATCTTTTAGAATTACTCCTACCAATCTATCATCTACAAGGCTAGGATACTACTATTCGTTTGCGTCCATAGTATACCGTAGCTGACAATCTTGTTGTACATGAATATTTTTACTCACGATAATGACAGGATTCATATTTAAAGTTAATCTTGTTTTTTAGAGTTGTTAGTTTTTAAACATAATCCGTTACGTTGAAATAAAGTTTTGCATTTGTCCTGTCTTTGATATATTTTGTCTCAGTTTGTCCCTTGTCTAATGAATATTTGTAAGATTGGGCGACTAAAGATACGTATATAAAAGTATTAAAGCGAAACCTGTAATAAGATTCTAACGAAGCAACGATCTAATGACACATATCAATGAAATGAGAAAAATATATGATTCATAGGAATAATGCTAGAAAGAAGTAGCACAGGAAAACATTTAGGTAGGCAAACAGTTAAGTTCCTATCATAAAATAAGATTAATTGTGGTGCAGAGGCATGCATTCTTAGGAAAATAATTAATACAATGGGATTTTCATGGCTGCCCACCAACAAATTTTTCTTATCTAATTGTCGACGAAATTACAAATTGTTATCTGAACCCACAATCATTCACTTTGTACATTTCCAGGTCAGCCGGCACAACCCTACTTATCCTGAACCCGCAGCCCACCTGAAATTTCAAGGTAAGATAGGCATTGTAAAATGTAATGACATCATCTCAGGATTTTTACGACGCGAGGTCAAAAGCAAACTCTCCCTTGTCCCCAAAATGTTCATGCATGAAGGTTTTCATAATTTCGTTGACATTGGCCATTCGTAACAAATTGCCGGTTTTCCCAGTCAAGCGTACATATTCTGAATATTCTTTTGTTTGTATAAAGAATCCCAATTATTTCCAGGTGTGACCAACTGAGCCCTTTCCCAGAAAAACTATAAAGATTTTGGCATTTACAACATCTTCCCACTTTCACCGTTTCTTTATCCCACAGTTTATCAAGCATTGTTCCCTACAATGCTAAAAGTCACGCCATGACTATAAGTTTCATTCCCGTTCACAAATGTAACTGCCTGACCCAAATAGCATCTTACCAACTCACAAAGCCTATCCGAATCACCTTATTGTGTAGTCACACAAGAGGTGAGATACTTACATGATTTCTATACAGTTCTATTGTGCTTTGTGCTATTGCTATTGTACGGCTCATGAAAAGGGAAAGCAAATCTCGAAACCAGAAACTCGTTCCCACGCACGTGGAGAATGAAATGTAATATTGGAATAATGAGAAAGTAAGCATATATACTCGTGTGCTGGCTAATTTATGCTTGCCATGCGGTTCAAAACTGATTGTTTGAGTGACACGGGGAGAGGAAAATATATGTACATTTATACATACAATATCCTGGGATATTTTATATGGAGCAATCGATTAAGTTTTTTAATATGACTTTTAGTTTGTATGGGCCAAGATATATGTGGCGACCTACCGACCCACGCGGGTGTTCATGCATCACGCTTTGTTTACGCCTATTTTACGGGAAAACATGCCTCCTTCTAGAACAAAGATTGAGGCTTTTTCACGAAGACGAAGGAATGAGTTGCGATTGTGACGATAAGAATTGAAACATCTGGGTCAAGCTGCTTTCTTCAAGTGAGTAACCCCAAAGCATGGTGAATTTATGTTGGTGTTGATTCAATAGTGGGTTTTGGTCGAGCAAAGTAGCCACTTGACATTTGTCGCAGGGTGGAATTCAGGAATTCGCTTTCACTCTTTAAAGGTAATTAAGGTCTTGAGGAGAAATTATTATGGCCTTTGGTGATTTATTGGTCAGAAAGATCTCGGTTAATGCTTTCTCTGATTACATGAGCATAATTTTATTGCGGTTGCTACCACTCGTTGGCAAATGGACACAGAAGGTTGGACTGTGCATCAGTGTTAACAATATTTGCGGTGGGAGTAGTGGGACTCATTCATTCAGAACTTGATTCGGATTGTCAGTTCAACTAAAGTGGTTGTTGTGTGCGGTGCGGTTACGGATCAGGGTTATTAAGCAGCTTAGAGATTTTCTGTGAAGTGTTGTGACTGCACTGCATCAATGGGTGAAATGGCGACAAAGTGGATTGAAACCATTTTAAAATGGAGGGATAGTAAACGAAGTGCGTTGTCATCAGTACATCCTGCTCCAACCCCGACGTCACCAACATCTGGAGGTATGCCGCCATGCCGCTTTTATAGCGTTATCCGAGATAAATTAATTTGATAAATTGACAAACTGTAACCGTTTTAAATTCATATTATTATCATGCCTATAGATATATCAACCCGATATGCCACCGAAAACATCCATTCACCAGAATACGAGAAAATTAAAGGTGTGTTAATCGCAGTTGTTTGTTATCCAAAATGTTTGCTAAATTCATACCCAAAATTCATAACTCCCTTTTATTTCTTCATAGAATTGGAAACTTTTAATTATTACGATGAACTTTGGATTCAGCGCACCATGAAGCATTCGGACAAAGGTATGTATTTGCGCACAATGAAGTATTAATTCAGGTAAACGTAACAACAGAAATTGAATTCTAAACAACTGACCATTTCATGAATTTTCATAGGAAGTCATAATAGCCCCAACTGCTACGAAATAACTAGCTCTTCCGGCCAGCCGATATTTAAAGTAATGCAAAAGTTTGATCAGATCTCAACCTCCTCTGAAAGTTGCCAGTCACTAAAAAAGACAGCCTTAAAATTGTGCATTTTCGATATGAGATCTGGCAACGAAATCCTAACGCTGACCAGCAAGCCAGGTTCCGACTCTGTGATTGTTTCTGCCCGTCAGAAATTTTTTCAGTATAACGGCATCGGGAAAATTATCCGAATAGATCCCGGCACAGCGTGGAAGGGACCTGATTACAACGTTCGGGGCTCAAATGGGAAGGTGGCAATAAAGGTGAACGGGAATCGGTGCTTCTTCTATAAAAACACTGCGTTTGACATTTGCACGCCAGATAATAAGGAGTGCTACGGGAAAATCCATAAAGACTGCGAAGGGTACGACCCAAAGGATAACAATAATGTCGAAGCTAAAAATCCAGTGTACCGTATAAACTTTCCACTTGACTTGTCAATGGTCAGCAAAGCGTTGATTTTGTCAACTGCCCTTACAATGGTGCAACAAAACATATGCATTTGCACAAACTTAATAATAGTAATAATAATACTAATACAAAATTTATTTGTATTTGCAGGACCTGGACTATTTTGAATGTGGCGAGCGAGAAGCTAAATCAGATTTCCTTCTGTTTTCCGTTGGCCTTGCTCTAGTAACGCTAATTGTTCTCTTGCTAGTAATTATCCTCTCAATTTTGATAACTTCGAAAGTTAGCTCGTATATCAAAGAACATTATGGTAATCATACGAATACCGAGCCGGGAGGGAAAGGAGATGGTAATCATTACACTGCATCTACAGACGAGTTTGATGAATTTGAGTTTTTTGTAGAAACCACAACTCAGCATATAAAGTAAAAATGGATGATTATGTGTGAACTACCTACTTTATAAGTAAATATTTTAAATAACTCTATACGATAAGGCACATTTTGTGTAAAATGCAACCTCATGAAGTCATAAAGATATGTGATATGCTTATGAATTTATTGTAAATATATCAGCTATTAATAGTATATGTAAATAGTAAATATCAGCTTGTTGTACATAGTGCGTGTGTACACTTTATTGGTTGTAGGCTTGCAATTCTCACGAGGAAAAAGACAAAGTGTGTACTATAAGAAATGCCTTGTTAGGGGTGCACATTTAATTCGAACTTAAACTTAACGTTAGTAATAAATAAATTTTTAATAAATTAAGAAAGACTAAATTTGAAAAAAAAAACAGAAATTGATAAATTATTTAGTCATTGGATTTAGCAAATGCCATAGCGGACACTGCAGCAAGTATCTCATCTCCAACACTCTGAACCTCCGTGGCAGGGACAAGGTATCCCCTTGCTGTTCCGTCATCCCTCAGTTTCAGCCCATAGGAAAATCTAATCCCAGCAATTTGCTTTGCCCAGTCAATACCCTTGCCTGGTGGTTCTGCCTGCGAGTCATTCCACGACGAAATGGAATACTCAACGCCAGACTTTTTTGTCAAAGCCGAGTTCCCAATTTCAGCCAACTTGGTTAGCGTGTCGAAATCGTGATCTTTGGATGCTTCCCTGGGCAGCAGCCAAACTTGGGAGTATGACTGAAGACTTATATACAACGCGAGCTGTTCTCTGCGTGCCCATATAGCCCTGGACACGGCAGTCACTTCCGGTTCAATGTGTGCCGGATTCCCTCCATAATAGTCGGAACAGGGATTGTGTGCAAGCCCAGTTCCCCGGCTGTAAATCTCTAAAAGCTCCCCTCTGTACATAAGAGCAAAATTTCTGTCAAGATGGACCCCTTCGCATCCCCTCCCGTTGGCCCTTACTGCACGATTCTTTGCCCAAAATCTGTCAGTCGTTCTAGTATAATGGTATCCATCAATATTTATTAAGGGTAGAACATACACGTCATATTCCTCCAGTAGATTTGCAAAATCTCCAGAGATGAGCCTATTTAAAATATACGTAGAGGCCGAAACTGCAAGCCAATCTCTGCCACTCAGTCCAGCGTCAATCCATATTGCAGGCTTAAATTGCTTATGCTGCTTGCCCCCACTACTTTTCGAAGCTGAGTACAGATAGATATCATGGCCAAGCTCGGATTTCCCGATTACCTCACCATGTAGCAAAACTTTGTCACCAGAGTTTGTCACTTTGCTCATAAAGTAATTTGTAATATCCTGATAGTCATGGTATGCTTTCCAGGAGAGATGTGTTCCGGTGGGGGCTAGGTACTTGTCACGCTCTTCATTTAAAAGCAAAGAAATATCCGAATGAATCACTTGAAAGTCAACTTCAATGTCGCGGAGAAACTCCATCACGTCGTCGATCCTGCTTTGACCGACAAGCATTTCCATTGAGTTGTTTACTTTGGGTAGACGCCATAGCTGGACGGTATCGCGATGCTCGAGAGTTTGTATGAGAACGTCTTCGTATTCTGACGCGACGTGGTTTACTCGTATTAACTTGTAGCCTGTGTATAACTTTCTAGGTTTGCTCATCACACTGGCTGAAGGTGTTACCAATACAAAGAGAAATATGAATTGTGTGCAGAGCGAAAAGAAAAGTTTCAAAGCCATTATTGCTGGAGTATGGAAAATTAATGAATTCCAGGTTGGTATTGAAAAATCACTTCAAATGTCACTTATTTCTCGCTGCTGAGTTCATGTTAAACAGCAGCTACTACACATGATGAACACTAGCAGTAAAAACTTAAAATTTTAATCAAACTTTATGCATGATGCCAACTTCATTTGGGGTTGGTAACTGAGGTGGGCTCGGCTTGCACCAAAAGTAACACAATAAAATATTGGAACACTAGAAAAATATTCCGTTTTCAGAGGGTGGTAACTTATTGGTATGAATTCATTAATATTTATGCCACCAAGTAGATGATAAAGTGATGTAGCACGTAAAGTAAGTGAATACGTTGATTGAAAACTCAAAGCGGTTGTACATGTGGGAAGTATAGGGAACAAGAAAAGGTGATGTCAGTGCAGACCACATGGGAGAAGAAAAAGTAACGGTTTTCTGGTGCATCACTGCATTTTATTGTTCCATGCAGCATCAATTAACAAGTGATTAACTCATTTTCATGCTGTCCATTGTTTCCATTATTACCACAGACCAGATAGCTGGGTGGTGTTGTGTGAGTGATCATGTGTGCACTTACGAATATCCCATGATGATACGCATTCATTGAATGGCTTACTAATTTGGATTCAAGCCTGACCCAGTTACCCACTGTCAATAGTCGATCGAGAATAATGACAGTCAGCTATCCGCTGTGAATGCTAAATGCTATATATACATTTACTTCTAATCCGTACTGTAGAAACGAGAATTCGTTCTCTTCATTCATTTACTGGCCCATATAAACTTGAGAGAGTAATGTTCTCAAACCATGTACGTTTCGCTACAATTTGAACCGTATTATTGAGATAATTTGTTACAATATTGAAATAATGAATTACTTTTACACAATGAATTTCATTAATTTTCATTTCAGATAAAAATTCA
>JAANSN010006505.1:0-10404 GCA_036850665.1 Dicranocentrus wangi | reverse complement strand
TGGACACTCCTTTCTGATCGTGTTCCGGGTGCTGTGCGGCGAGTGGATCGAGTCCATGTGGGACTGCATGCTCATCAACGGCGGAGCCTGCGTCCCCTTTTTCCTCGCCACGGTCGTCATCGGGAATCTCGTTCTGCTCAACCTCTTCCTGGCCCTGCTCCTCTCCTCCTTTGGCGCCTCCAACTTGGCCCCCGCCGGGGACGACGAGCCCAACAAGATTGCCGAGGCCTTTGACCGGATCGGCAGATTCATCAATTGGACCAAGGCAGGGATTCGGAGCATCAAGCAAGCCATTATTGACTGTTTGGTACGAGCGAAAAATCGGATTGTTCCGGGGAGCGCCCCTCCGCCGGAGCCGGAAGAGCCTCCTCCTCCACCTCCAATGCGGAAGCGACCCCGGTTGGCGGAAACGGCGCGGATGGTCATCAACAGCAAAAAGCTCATGACCACCACGCTCGAGAGCAATAAAAAGGAGGAGAAGGAGAAGGAGACGGCCAAGGAGGAGGAAAGCCTGTCGATGAAGTCATACGGGAGTCACAGCCACTACCCCAAGCATGCAAACAAGAAGCGACATACCTCCTCCCACGGTGGTGGTGGGGACGGGGAGGATGGGGGGTCAGACTCGGAAAAGGATGAAATGATGATGGACGGCGGGTCGGGGCAAGAGGACGAGGACTGGCTGGAGGATGAGGAAGGGGAGGAGAGTGGTGCGCCGGATATTCAGGCTCCAAAGGGGGAGGAGGAGGAGGACTATCCGGCGGATTGTATGCCACCCCGCTTTTACGAGCGGTTCCCCATATTCTCTGTGGAGGACACGCCGTTTGGGGTTACCTGGGCGAACCTTCGGCTCAAGACGTTCCGCCTCATTGAGAACAAGTATTTCGAGACGGCGGTCATCATCATGATTCTCCTGAGCAGTATGGCGCTGGCGCTGGAGGATGTGCACCTCCCAGGGAATCCCATCCTTACAGACATGCTCTTTTACATGGACAGGATCTTCACGGTCATTTTCTTTTTTGAAATGTTGATCAAGTTTTTGGCGTTGGGATTCGTGGCCTACTTTACAAACGCGTGGTGTTGGTTGGGTAAGAATGATTGGATTTAAAAAAATGAAATTAAAATAAAAATAACTTGTAAATGATCCATTTTTCTGCCATCCTCAAGATTTCGTCATTGTCATGGTCTCTCTCATCAACTTTGTCGCCGCACTGGCCGGCTACGGCTCCGTCCAAGCCTTCAAAACCATGCGCACGCTCCGAGCCCTCCGCCCCCTCCGCGCCATGTCCAGAATGCAGGGGATGCGGCTCGTCGTCAACGCCCTCATCGGCGCCATCCCCGCCATCGTCAACGTCCTCCTCGTCTGCCTCATCTTCTGGCTCATTTTCGCCATCATGGGCGTCCAACTGTTCAACGGCAAGTTTCACAAGTGTATCGACCCCGAGGACGGCTCCCGCGTGGACTACAGAATAATAAGGAATAAGGTGGAGTGTCTTGGTAATAACTTCACCTGGGAAAACTCGATCATGAACTTTGACCACGTCGGCAAGGCCTACCTCTGCCTCTTCCAGGTGGCCACCTTCAAGGGCTGGATCACCATCATGAATGACGCCATTGACTCGCGGGAGATTGACGATCAGCCGCATCGGGAAGTCAACTTTAAAATGTACGGCTACTTTGTCATCTTTATCATTTTCGGCTCCTTCTTCACGCTCAACCTCTTTATCGGCGTCATTATTGACAACTTTAACGAGCAAAAGAAGAGCGGGGGGAGCATGGACATGTTCATGACGGAGGATCAGAAGGCCTACTATGCGGCGATGCAGAAAATGGGGAACAAGAAGCCGATCAAGGCGACGCCTAAACCGCAGTGGAAACCCCAAGCCATGGTCTTTGATTTCGTGTGCAACCAAACCTTCGATATGGTCATCATGATATTCATCGGGCTGAACATGATCCTCATGATGATGGACCACTACCAAATGACCGAGGCATGGACCTCCACCCTCTCCTCCATCAACTCCGTCTTTGTGGCCGTGTTCACGGCCGAGTGCCTCCTCAAAATGTTTGCCCTCCGCCATCACTATTTTGCCGAGCCCTGGAACCTCTTTGACCTGGTCGTCGTGTTCCTCTCTGTGGCCGGCCTGATGCTGGCCGACCTCATTGCCAAGTACTTTGTCAGTCCAACGCTGCTCCGAGTGGTGAGGGTGGCCAAGGTGGGTCGAGTGCTGAGGCTGGTCAAAGGGGCCAAGGGGATCCGAACGCTCCTTTTTGCGCTGGCCATGTCCCTCCCCGCCTTATTCAACATTTGCCTCCTCCTCTTTCTCGTCATGTTCATCTTTGCCATTTTCGGGATGGGCTTTTTCATGAACTGCAAGTTGGGGGTGGGCGGGTTGGATCAGGTGTACAACTTTCAAACCTTTGTCCAGTCCTTTATCCTCCTCTTTCAGATGAGCACGAGTGCCGGGTGGGCGGAAGTGCTGGAGGGGATACGGAACGAGGATGATTGCAAAGAGCCGGACCCAGAAATTGGTGAGAATGGGGACTGCGGTAACGCACCCGTTGCAATAGCCTTCCTGCTCTCCTATCTCGTTATGAGTTTCCTCATCATCATCAACATGTACGTGGCCGTGATTCTTGAAAACTACTCGCAAGCCACGGAGGAGGTGCAGGAGGGACTGACCGATGACGACTACGACATGTACTACGAGATCTGGGCTCAATTTGACCCCGACGGGACGCAGTACATTCGCTACGACCAACTGACCGACTTGCTCGACGTGCTCGAGCCGCCCCTCCAAATCCACAAGCCCAACAAGTTCAAAATCATTTCCATGGACATTCCCATCTGCAAGGGGGACATGATGTACTGCGTCGACATTCTCGACGTCCTCACCAAGGACTTTTTTGCGAGGAAGGGCAAGGCCGTGGAGGAGGCGGCCGAGGTTAATGAGATCACCGTCCAGGTGGACCGGCCTGGCTATGAGCCTATATCGTCGACGCTCTGGCGGCAGAGGGAGGAGTACTGCGCGAGGCTGCTCCAAGCCGCCTGGCGTCGTCACAAGAATCCGACGGCTCCTGATGATGGGGGAGGAGAAGGATGCGACAGTGGTAGCACTGAAAAGAAGCAGGATCCCGAACTGAATGGAGGAGGAGGAGGAGGAGGAGCTAATAATAGCAGCAGTTCGGAGGATATTGTAGTTGTACCGGAGGCAGCCGCCGGCGGAGGAGAAGGACATCAAATACTAGGTCAATCAGATTCAAAAAGTCCTATTGCGAATGTGTAGACAGAGATAGGGAAACGGGGGAGAAGGATGAAGAATGATGAAGGTGGATAGTAGTATAAAATAAGTAATTGGCAATCACATAAAATGTTTGCTGATGTTAGATCATATCACTGTGAAATTATATCATATCCAAAAAACCATACATATTTCTATTGTCAATTATCATTATTCTAGCTTTTAAATAATTCCACAGATTATATAGCCATTTATTAAAATGATTCTCACAATTTGACAATCACATCAAAATATATAAACCTATCATAATTATCATCCCAATATGTTGAAACAACAAGAGTTGAAATAATCCACGTCCGATTGAATTAACTTGGAGAAAACCTTGGAAGCAAGAAGCTACTATTAGTTTTGTCCGCGGCGTCCGCAGAGGAAATCATATCTGCTGAGTAGTAATTTCTCAGTCTGTTTAGTTTATGGAATAAAATTTGTTTATTGACTTTATTCACTATTTGTAGGGATTGGCAAAAACCTAATGATGGAGCATCACTAGAAACAATTAATAAAAATTACGCGTAGGTACTCGGGCTAGAGTAGGTGCAATATTATATTAAACTCAGAAATTAAGAATTCTAGCATAAAATGTATGACGTCAAAGAAATGTTTCAGTAATGCTTTACGACGAGATTCCACAATTGGGTGGGATATCCGATGTTTTTGTTCTCAATAATTGGCTTCTTCTGGATCCACATAAAAATACTATAGGAAAACAAGTATTCAGTTATTCACTACGGGGAAAATCTAGACATTTTTGTGCAGACAAAATAAAAAAAATATTTCTCTAATTTGACCCATTTGCCCAGTGAAATATTTTTTTGTTCTTTTACAGGGAAATCCATGACACTTTTTAACATAAAATAATACAATATCACTCAAGCTATTCCAATTACAATTACCTACGCTAGTTGCCATATTATCCAACATGAAATAACGCTGCACATGAAAGTGTAGGTATATGACATGCCAAACAAAAAACAAGTTAGCCTGAGCTCCGTCCGGCACTACTTTGTCCAAACAAATCTACACTTAAATACATCTGTAATCAGATTACTGATGTGCCATGTACATTCATATTTAAATCAATCAATTCGTAAATCAGTCACGTTAAAATTAGTATCAAATATACTGATGAGTTGATGTTCGATATGCGGCATTTGGGGCTTGATCTTTGGCGTTTGACCACTTTGACAGTCATTAGAATTCTATTAGAATCATGGGCGTACATTTGAAGGCTTTTCAGGGCATGTACAAGCCAGTTCTTATTTTTATTGCTTTATTGCTGTGTGTATAGACGTAATTGTATTAATTGTAATGACATTCTACTGTATCTGTTGACAATAGGGACAATAGGTTTAAATTAAATTTACGGCTCAATTTCTTTTCTTGCTTTCGTATCGTGTGTTAGTATATGTGGCAGCTCAAGCAATTGCCGTGAAATGTGTAAATTATCTACCAAATCAACTATACGACAATGAAACTTGTGTTGGTCTTCAGCTAAATATCTTGTAAAATTCATGTCAGATGTCATTGTAGAAGATGGCCAGGGATGCTAAGAATAAAAGTAGAGTGAGTTAAGAAATGGACATCTCTATCATCTCAGTCCTGTAGCATTCATTAATATTTGTAGATCTAGTTAAGTGCATGTTATCTGAACTTTCTACGAGCCACACAGGTAACTTCAGGTGAGTATTCACATAGTCAGGTACGTCCACAGAATACGAGCAAAGAGCAACTGGATAATATTCCGAGAGCATGAAAATGTCGTCCACAAAACAAAATACCTAGTGCTAGGCTGGAAGTGACGGCAACGACTATGCCGCAACCCCTTGGGTAGGCCGTCAGAATAGCTACAAAAAACAGACAGAATATCTAATGATGCGACTAAAATGAAAATAATTTCTGATGGTAAGTTGGAGAAGAATACTACATGTGATAAAATGGAAATCATTTTATGTAAAACCATTCTGTTGAAAGATTTCGATTCATCCTGATGAATTCACCCTGTGGATAAATTAATGATTTATATGTCACTACATACATTGATGATAAAACTGCGACTGTGTCCGTGGGATAACAATGGGAAACCTTGGATTCCTGGCAATGCCATTCCTGAAAGATGATGAATTCGAATTACGTTCGCACATGAAAAAAATCTAAAACAAAACATTCAAATTTTTCAAACATTTAAAAAATGTTTTATTTATCAGTTGCAATAAAACCACCAGATACAATCAAAATGATACTACCAAGAATCATAAGAATCAAGTGAATGTAGGAATCCAAAATTCACATTTTTCAAGACGGGTGTTTCAAATAAAATGGGTCAATTGGCCAACTTTTTCCGTAAAAATCTTCCAGTGGAGGAGCTTAATGTTACGGATAAATTCCATGTTGCCCGCAATTATCAGGAAATCTCGCGCACGAGAAACTACGACATTGACTCAATTGGGATTTGTCAAAAATCCCATCCCCTTTTTTTCGTTAGACCGCAGAAGGCTTAGTATGATGATTAGTCCTTGCACAGCGTCCAAATTACGTATTCTAACATCCTAAAAACATGTTGGTATTGTAATCAATACTGATGTGAAATTGAACAATACGTACAAAATCATTGATTATTGCATTATATGTGTGTCCTTATATGCAAGTTATTCTCTTGCAGTTTGTCGTGATTTCCTTACGTTACTCTTTGTAAAGAGTTAGCACGACAATCTCCCGTTGATTTACGCCAGCATCTACACTCGCCATAATTTCTGAATTTATCAGTAAAGCTTCGCCGCGGTTTGCAAAGCTATGGCCAATCTAATGTGTAGTTCAACTGTTGATAACGATTCAAGAAAACCCAAATTGTACGCACACCACATCAATCACTACTTACTTTTTGTTCAGGGGCCTTATGATCAATAACAAGTAGCCGGTCTTTGATAACGTAGTTCCAAAATGGGAATATGGGCCACATATCTATCCCTGATTTGGTTCGGAGCATCCCGAAGTTTCCCGTCATACATTATTGTCGAAACGAGTTGTCTAATTGTTGAATGCATCCTAGGCTGCTCCAGTAACATTATGAATGGGGAAATTGTGTAGTTACTAAAAAGTTCGTACACACATGAATCTAGCCTTCCTGTTCAATATTATACATTGTTAGACAACATAGTGGGCATAATAATCATGATATAATCTTTCGGTAATCTTCTTTACCCGTAGCCGAGCGGCTTGGCCAGACAGACCATCTCCATAAGAGATTTATCGAAGCCTGGGAATTTAGACTCAACCGCAAAATTTGTCGCTGCTGTACAAATGATTTTGTGCTTTACCACCACGGGAGACCCACTCCCTTCCTCTGACTTGTCTTGTCTTGTACTCACGTCTTGAATCATTAAACGTGTGAAGTTTTCCTTTGGGTAGAATAAAGCCCGTTTCTCGGATATCGCATCCGACTTTTTAAATTGCATTGAATGTACGTATTGATTATGTATCATAACATTACAAAATTATGACATAAAAACATTGCACAACGAATGGTTACGGATCGTATTTGCAATCACTGCACTCTGCTGCTAAACAGTTTAGATTGTGGTTGATTCCATAAACTGTGTAAGGTTGTTTGCATTGTATGCATTCACAATCTTTTTCTATTTTTTGTGCATACTTCCAATCGATTTATAAAAATTATGTACGTACAAACTATACCGTATACGTATGTACGTATACTATACAGTTGTGAAATGTATATACGTTCTATGATGACATAGTATCTATATAAAGCTAGCAGAAAACTTCAGTTTGCGGATTATTCCTGCAAAAATTTTTGTGAATTTTGGTGTGCGAGATTAGACGTGACACACAATGTCTAGAGGACCATTTGTAATTCAGTTTTAACCAGAACCTAGTGATTTTTACATTTACAAATGTGGTCAATTAGAGACGTGATTAACTTTAAAGGTTTCACAAATTGATTGTATTGCTAGTTGTCTGATTTTCATCCAGCTTCTTTTTGTAAAAAACGTTATTGTAAAGTTATACAATTACTTCATCCGAGTGAACTCATAAACACCATGAGTGGAAAACGCAGGGCTGATGGTAGGTAACTCAATAGACAATTTGGAGACCAGTGCCTGAACGTGAGGTGTCCCGGCCCCGGTACTCGCATGAATTTCCCGGCGCCCTAGCACCCAATTAATATTAAAATATTTTCGTTCATATACTATTTTAATTAATTCATTATATATATGTATAAATATTTGTTTTTGCGATTACAAACAGGCCAAGATTTTAGCAAAAATCAATTACCAAACATGGGAATATCCTTTTCACAAGCAAAATAAAATGGTCCCTTGCGATATTGTATCTTGAAGATACTTAAAACAACATCTGCTATCAACATCAAACAAATACTGTTTTCGAAATTAACGTTCACTTGGCTTTGGTCGATTACACATTGAATTTTGGCCACTATATAGTGCCCTTCATTCAATTCAATGGGTGCAGAGAGGGCACCGAGTATCGTCGAGTTCAGGTATTCCAGGTATTTACCTGGTAGTTACCTTCATTCTCGTCTTCCTTTTCGGCTATATTGAAATGTTCATGGGAAACTCCAATATGTTCTTGATGATCGTATAACACAATATCTGGAGGTTCTGCAAGATCAAGCTTGTGTCATCACTGTCGCTTCCATATTCCTCGGCTTCTTTTGTTTTGTCGCGGAACAATTTGCGGGAAACATTTTTGAGGCCTGTGGGACCCTTTTCAATGCACACATGGCACATAATAAGGCCAATGAATAAGCCTCTCGCAGATACCCGGTCAGATTTATTTTTATTATTAGTATTCCAACATGGAAATGCCTTCAATTCCACGGATTTAAGTATGTACTTATTTTAGATAAAATTTCCGTTTTTAAAACATGGCCATTTTTGAAGCTATTTATTAGTTTGTTTCGCTCGCGTTTTACTGTGGCAAAAGGATCATTATAGATACAAAATAAAAACTAGAATATCAATATACAAAATTATATATGACCATGTCAATCAAGTAATTGTTTTATTGTTTGTAATAAAAGCATATATCAATCTTGGAATCCAAATCATATTGATAGGTATCCGATGTTTTGTTCGTAATTACCAGGAGGGTAGGGAATTGAGCAGGCGCAAACTAAACTTATCAGGGCATGGAGATATTAAGGAGCACAACAGGAGTACCAAGGCATTTTATTTTTCTTTGCACACAATAAAAATGCTAGGTTAACCTCCTCTGCCTGTATGTAGCTTCAAAAATTAAAATTATTATTATTTTTGAAATTGTCTAGGCCACATGTCTCATGTGAGCGACAGAAATTTCTTTTGTGATTAGCTGATATAGTGGTTTCCATGGTACAACCCTACTACATATATACAGGGAAAATTATGCATAACAATTTTATGGTCCAGTCTTGTAGACCTGAAAACGCTATGCCTTTTTGCTATTACATTATTTGTGATTTGTCACTAGTAGTTCTAGGCAAGTTTAATAAAATAAAATAGTTTAGTAATAATAATAATAATAATAATAATAAATATGTCTTTTATCAGTGTTTTAAGACAGTCTTTCTGTCATGTGTCCACCATCTCCCTGTTTATGTCATATAAACAGAGCTCATTGTCACCTATGCTCTCTTATACAAATTCCCCTGTTGTACCATCGTCATCCAGTCATCATCATCATTATTATCAACAGCAGCGGCAGCAGCAGTAGCATCATCAACAGCCACATCACATTATGCTATGTACCTTCTTCTCAGCAAAACAGCCCAACTAAATTACCCTTTCATCTATACATCATTTGACTCATTATTAATCTCATTATTACGTAATGTCCATTATGTCAGTCCAATTTATTTCAGTTTTTCCTTGTAAGAAAAACCACGCGGGGAATCTAAGGAACGAGGTGTTTTGGGCAGTTTGGGTTTGCTTGTGTTTTAAGACAGTCTTTCTGTCATAATTACGTCAACACACAATTCATGTTGTGTAGCAAGAGCACATTGTCATCATCGCTCTCGCACAATAATTCCCCGTTCCCGTGTACATTATCATCATAAGCATCTTCATCAACAGCAGCAACAGCAGCAACCACATCATAGCCAACATCCCCATGAAAACTCATCATCTAAATTATTATTCTTCTCCTTGTATTAATCATTAACCATTAATACCTAATTGAACATGCTATGTCAATCAGAATTATTTCCAGTTTTTCCTTGTAAGAAAGCCCAGCATGGAACTACTATACATTCCCATGATCCTGTGAGCCAGCTCCCGCAGCCACGTCGTGTTGCTAACCAAAATGAACTACTGACTGATTGCACATGCACCTAATTAACTGGTTCAACCCGGACTCACGATGAGCATGCGAGGGACCAGCGTATCCTTCCACCACTGCCACCGTGACCAACTACATCAGTCACCTACTGATCCGGTTTTCCCGTCAACTTAATACAATGACAGGATGATCATCTCTCCACAGCCACCTAACCCCGGCTTAATGACAGCTCGCTCTAACCTTCGCCTTCACATGAGAACCGAGGATTGCATCAGCTTAATTCCCGGATTCCCATCGCCAACTTTAATTGGATTTCATGTGGCCATGACTGTCTCAAACCTTCCACCTTCAAAGGAGAGACCGGATCACCATATCATCTTGACGCCAGTACGTGTTGCTATCCAGCCTATACCAAACTACCTAAGGACATGTGATCACGCCAACCCAAGGACCACGTCAGCTCCAGCTTATTATTAGTATATTCTTATTGTTGTATAATAATTTCGAATACTTTTCCTACACGCTTTGTCCACGTGTATTTTCATTTATGTAATTCTGATGTAAAAGCATTGACGCAGATGCTGTCGTCAATGCATCATATAAATACCGAACTCGGCTCCTTCCATCTTCAGTGTCTTGGCGGACTCTGAGGTCTCCGCTATGTTAAATAAAATCTCTCTTTTAATGGGTTAATAAAAGACCCTTAATATACTTGCAAAGAAATGTAGGTATGTATGCATTTGTAAACACAACTAGCAAAAATGTATTTAAAATTGGATTTGGGGTTTAAAATATCCCTGAAAGGGTCTCA
>JAANSN010006504.1:0-10404 GCA_036850665.1 Dicranocentrus wangi | reverse complement strand
GTTGCAATTACACAGACTGTGTTAACTTTTGAACGCGAAATGAAATTATGAGGCTAATAAGTAAACTCACCTTCGGTGGAGCATAAAGTTTAATTGATTATTAGTGGTTTGTAGTTTTCTCTGAAAACAAAAACCAAAATATAATGCTCTCGTACAACACTCGTATATTTCGCATTTTATTCCAGTAATGATTTCTAATTACTGACTAGGAAAACCTCCCATCATATTAAATAAAATTAGCAGAATGCGATATTATAATTATTGCGATATTTGCTATGATGACGATGGGAAATAATAAGTATCGGCGTAGTTTGTAAGATATTATTACCAACAAACCTCACAAACAACCAATAATCACTTATTAATTACCGTCATGAATTTACTTAACTACAGTTTTTCGAACTTGCTAGTAAAAATCAATTAGTCCTCCGGTGTTGAAAATCTTGTCCTTATAAGTTGGTTTTGTAAGAGCACCACTAAACGCATCCGTGTGTACCGAATAATTAAATAAGATTCTGAGAGGAAAAACATGTCTGTATAATTTTTCTCAAATTTGAGGAGCGTATATGCAATGAACGATTATAAATTTGCCAGTCAAAACTTTGGACAACACAGCAAAAAGTATTCTGCACAAATTTTGTCCAAAAAGTATGCAAAATGTCGCCCTCGTATCTTGTAAAAACTTTATATCTTATCCATACTTTGGCCATAATCGCTTAGTTTCCCAAATGGATTTATCGTCTACCTAAGACTCAAATAATAATTTACGAATATCCATTAACTCAACACGCAATGATTTCGTAAACTACTTTGATGGACTTGTAATTAGGCTTGCATCTAAAAAGAAAAAAGAAAATGATGGATGGGTAACTATAGAACGGATATTATAGAAATGTAATGATATCCCTCCCTTTCACGCCAACTGGAGGTCATGGTTAACTTAACTCCATTTGTCATTGGAAAGACGTGGCAGCAGGAGTGGTCGCGTTTGTTCCAAAGAATCTCTCTTTACTTATTAGCGAATTTGGAAGTGTTTAGGAGCGCATTTTTACCTTTCAGCAGAAAAAAACGAAATTGACCAGATATAAAATTTTAATAATACAATATCTAAAGTAATACTTCACAATTTGCCCAAAGCATAGGATATAAGGATAACAATATGAAGCTATCACTACAAATTATTCCGTTGATGTTGTTTGCAAATCTTGCTTCAACGCACTCTGCACAGGCTGGACCACATGATACCTTTCATGTCCCCCTCGTCATGAGGAACCTGGACGAGAAGCTGCAAGCATTTTCGAATTGCTTAGTTCACATCACAAATTTCCGGGGAATGGACTTCCTCCCCCTTAACTCTCCAACTGTTCTGACACGATACACTCTGAACAAAAATAGGCAGGCAATCCCTTTCGAACTCTCTCTTCGAAATGGCTCAGCGTTGCTCCGCCTTCAATTTGGACAAGACCTCGCACCAAAAACAAAACCGTGGAAATGCGAGGCTCACCTCTACCTCCGCCCTCCTTCAATTCAAGAGAATTTCCAAGGGTGGTCATTGGTGAGTCATGGCGTATCCTCCCTAGCATTACCCAATGCATTCGTCCAATTCTGGAATACACAATTGCTCGACAACTTTCCGGATTACAGGATTTACGTTGGGCAATTATCAACGCGATGGATTGCGACCATAATTGTAGCCACGTCAAATGAAACGCCTCTACTTCCCTGGCTCATTGATGGCGGCGGAGCAAGGAGGGGTTCCGCGGTCAGAGCTAGCATCCAGTTTGTGCTTGATCCGAACACGATGGACATTGACAAAACGCTCCTAATTTCCATGGATGAGTCCTTTCCCACAACGTGTAAGCTTTCCCACATCCCAATCAATCTGAATGGGAATTACGAAAGCTTCAAAAAATATATTTCGGAAGTTCATTCAACGACGAGTCCTAGCACGTCATGGCTGCTCAATTTACAAAACCTCCAAGTGGTACTACAAGGGATTTCAACAGGCTCTCTAGAAAGTTTCAAGGCCTTTAAACACACTAACCTGTCCAACGTGGATGCCATTGGAGCTGCATACAACTTTTATCACAAGCTTGAGGCCTCCTGGTTTGCATCCATATTCGGAAATGTGTCCTTTCAGCTGCACGCCGAGAAAGGAAACGACGACCTTTGCAAGGCTCATCATCCCGCTCTCCCAATTTGCAACTGCAGAACGCAGAGATTTAATCTTCCCACATTGCAACAATTCCGTTCCAGAAGCACCATCCCGGCAATTTATGCCCCGCTCCAGCTACCATTTCAGGCAACGGCGGTTCGTGTTATGGCTTGTGGGGCCCTAGATGCCAAAAATAGGCTCCCGTTCCATGAGCTGGTCTCCTCGTTGGACCTATCCACCTGGACTGCATTGTTGGCAACGGTAATAATCCTATTGTTCTTGTTACCCCTTTTTGAGCACCACAGAAGAGCACGGATGAGCTACTGGGAGGACATTCAAGTTGTGGTATTCCGGATGATAGAACAGGGAAGCAACTTGGACAAAATGAAAAATGTAACTTGCACTCGAATTGCGCTCTTCTTTTACATCCTGCTTGGTAGTTTATTAAGCAACTTTTACAAGGGGGACAACATCACCAATCTAACTTCTCCGATTCCACCCAAACCAATAGAATATTTTGATCAACTGATACAAGCAAAGTTTGACATTTTCACGGTTCCGGTCCTCTATGACATGCCAAAGGACTTAAGCTTCACTATGAATTACACAGCTAACCAGACGGACATTTTGCGCATACAAACCAAATATAACACCACACACTTAATCATAAGCGATTTTCTTGTCCTTCTGGTGGAGTCAACGAACCTGGGATTCCATTTTCCCATTCCCATCCGATTTTTCCGCATGTTAAGGATAAATGAAAATCTTTTAAAGTATCTGAAGTATTCTCGCCCTGCCCCGTTAAAACATGCTTGGAATGCACGGAACGTAGAGGACCTGCTTTACAGTTTGAAACTGTTGTTAGGACGACGGTGCAATAATACTGCACTCATTTATGAGGAGCATTTTGTTAGCCACATTGCTTCCTCATTAAAAGAAGTCCATCCGGGGAAAGTGTACGTTGGGAAGGAACAACTGGTTAAAGTATATGACGGCTATAATTTGCACAACGATATTCCACAGCGAACGCTGAAGCGACTCCAGGGTCTATACACATCCGGGGTTTTTGGATGGTACGAGAAGTATATGGCGGATGCAAAGATTAGGTGGGGAGCGGGTGAAAGTCCGGTGGAGCAGGATACAACTGGAAAGTCAAAAATTCAAGGGCCGATTGCAGTTGTCTTTGTTACATTGGCTCTGGGACTTGGAATTGGTTTTGCATTGATACTAATTGAGCTAATTTACAATATCCGCACAAGTGGGAAGGACAGGGTAGTTGTGAATAGCCAGTAGCTAAATTTGCAGCTAACATCAATTGTATAATGTTCAGATACAAAACTTAATTTATTGATTTCTGAAGGCTTGCGCAATCATTTTGCATAGTGCTTCTTCTATGGTTTCTTTATGACAAATTTTCTCATGAACATTTCCTGCACAACTTCTTTTTATGAATATATATTTCCTGAATATATGAAAATAAACTTCCGTACGAGTATTAAAACTGCAATTTTACAAACAAACAAACTACAAAGTTATCTTGCGGCAAGAACCGCTTTTATTTTTTAATTTCCATTCAGCTTTTCAATATAAAAGACCGACCTTTGCGCTTAAAACTGATCTTCCTTATAACATCGTGACCAGCAAACACTGCAGGTATTCCCGGGGTAGTCCATGGTATTTGGAGGTAGCATTAGATCTAGCAAACCATAGGCTATAGTACTTTACGTTGCGGGGCTACCACAGATAGATATCCCTGCTTTGGAATCCGTGACAAAAACGTCGAAGTTCGATGTGATCCAATAGTGCCTTCAGGTTGGTACACTTAAAGGTAGAACAAATTGAGCAAACCTGAAAATATTTAAATTAAGTTAAACTAAGTTAATTAAAATTTAAGTTAGATTCGGGTGAGTTATTTTGTTTTTCGACGACAACGTATTTTGCTTACCATTTTTCCGTTTTGGTTTCAACTTGTATCTCGTTGGAGAGAATCTAAATTGGAACTGTATACTTTGTGTTTTTTGTCCAAGAAGCTTTTAGCGTGATATCCGACATTTACGTTTATTTTTGTACGTTTTATTTTTAGTGTAGGTGTCCATGTAGTTGCACTTGACTTTCAGATTTTTGTAACATTATACACACTTTTTATCTACGTTTGTGCACCACTGCACTGATGTGTATAAATAAGGGGTCTCTTCAGGACGGGAATGGCTTAATTTAGGTTGAAGGGAAAAAAGATCAGTTTTATTTTTAGGATCTTAGATGGAAAATGTATGTTTGTGTATGTTGTACGTACTGGTGTTAGGTATGTAAGGGATCTCGGAGAAAAATGGTTAGTTTGGGGGAAAAGATGGAGATTCTTGATCACATGAGTTCTGAAAACATGATTTTTTTATCGTACAAGGGACTCGCTACGTTTCATTCATTTATTGGGAGTATTGTTCCATGCACATCCCACGTGAGTTCTCTATAAATAAATAATAGGAGTAAATAATCTGAAGTATTCAAAATGTGTGTCCGGCCTTTCATATACTTTTTTTGGTACCATAATCGTGAACCCGTGTACACATGAATATCCACCCCTTTCACATTCCACCTAGCCTGGCGCCTATGGATATATAAGTAAAATCAAAATCACCATCAGCATCCCTTTTGTTCCACACATTTCCTTCTTAACAGTGATTCTTAAGAAAAAAGTTGTTAATGCAACGTTTAGGAGGAGAGGAGTAGCACTTCGGGTGTACTGGAGTTATCACGGGGTGTATAGAGTTTACGGTTTAGGTGTACGGTGTATGTATGGAGTTTCCGAAATATCTCTGAGGCTAAATTATATGCCTTGAATAGTGCCGAAATATTGAAGTAAACATTTCGTAGAGAATTCTTTTCCGGATAACACCATCTATAGGTAGAAAAACCACCTCATCACCATTCGTCGGGGTCCGGCCGATCAGCACGAGGTCCTTGTGTATATTGGAAACGATTGCACCATCCCCAAACCTCTGCTATATGGATACTCGGGAGTCTTCCGAACTCACCATTACGGCAATGGAAGCTTTGTACCAGAAACTTCGGCATAGGATTACGAGTTTAAGATGTCTTGCGGCAGAGCGAGGAAAGGTGAGTATTTATATTGTATTTTTCTTCACTTGGAGATCACCCACTCGGAAACACCGCGACGTGTGTTACCGGGGTAGGGTTATCATATATCAGTACAAATCAAGCTCATCACGATAATTGGGAGTCCGATCTTATTTTTCTACTTAGAGCAGCGTTTTGCACGTTTTGTTTGCGTTTTGACTTTATGATATGGTTCAATAGATGACACAAAGTTATGAATATTTGGAATTCCCTGTCCTTTCAGATTTGGAGGAGTTTATTTACAGGCAATTAAAGATTGGTATGCGAGTTTTGTTTAGAGACTGTGGTGGCTGGTTTCGACATATTATACCTATGTTGCAAATATGCATAACTTTTATTCATCTATTAAAACTATAGGATAAAGTCAGAACATATAAATTAACCCACACTAATGTATGTATACCTACCAAGCACTAAATAAACCACTGTATCTTGCAAACCGCTGCTGTAATCAGAAAAATAAGACTGGATTCTCACTCAGAGTGACGAACTTGACACGATGTGATATATCACAACCCAACTCCCTTAACGCAGCTCGCAAGGTTTCCGAGTCGCTCAGTTTAATTATCCTTGTGAATAACAATTTCAGTGCTAATAAACCGCTCAAGTGCAGATGTAGACCACTTGCTCCCATCTGCAGCACAAAATAGCTTACATGTGCTTTTCTGTAGTACACTCTGTTTATTCGGCTTGTTGTACTTTTGTTTACTCTGCTTTTTGTGTTTGTACTGATATCTGTCATTTGTTTTCTGTCCTTTTGCTGCGCTCGCACATTACATTTTCAAATTTTGGACATTGTTTTACATGTAACTTTCTATGCTCTTTCGATTGAGCTATAACGTATATGTTGCTACTTGAAAAAAATTGAAAGTGGCGCGCCGCGCGCATATCGCACTTGCGATTTTGCTCATCTTCGAACTTGTCGAAGCTAATGTACTGATGATTCTATTGGTGAAAGAATTTTTTGAAAATATTGAAAACTGTCATTGTTAGAGCATTTACAGACAGGCAGACATCCAGACAGACAGACGGCGGAAGCCACGGACAAAACTAATAACTTGCTTCTAGGTCGCAAGTTAATAACTATTCCCATTTTGCTTACGGGAACTTTGTGTGTCGTTTAAAATTGGTTTTAAAAAAATTATTTTCTGGAGAGGTGACAAAACAAATGTTTTTATATAAAATCGTTATTTGAATTTATTAAAAAATTCTTCTGTAACATTATGAATGATTTTTGTTCAAATAAAATCTTCTACAAAACGGAAAATTTGCTGCAAAAATGGATTTTTTCCGTTGGCGATGTCGTCCGCACAACCGTTCCGAAGCGCGCTCAAAATTGCCCAGAAAACCGATCTTCATAAGATAAGTGGGATGGAGTACGGACGCTTGGGTTCCTTCCTTTCTCAGGGTTTAAACCTTCCATGAGGTATGAGGTATCCCTTCCATAATTAGAACGACCTTGTCCTTTCGTCGTTTGACAAAACTGTCAAGTGTCTCAATAAGCAGCGCCGCAAGTGCAACTGCTGACCCCACTAATAATGTGACAAACACAACGGCAATCGCCCCGTCAATTTTAGACTTTCCTGTTGTATCCTGCTCCACCGGGCTTTCATTCGCTCCCCACCTCAACTTTGCAGCCATCATAAATTTCTCGTACCAAACAATTAATCCTGATGTGTACAAACCTTGAACTCGCTTTATCAACCTTATTGGAATCCCGTTGAACAATCCATAGCCGTTGAAAAGTTTTACCAGCTGCTCCTTTCCTACGTACACTTTCCCCGGATGGGCTGCTTTTAACGAGGAAGCAATGTAGTTAACAAAATGCTCCTCATAAATGAGGGCAGTATTATTATTGCAGTGCTGACCAACTAGCTGTTTTAAACTTAGAAGCACATGCTCCGTGTCCTCTGGCCCATTCCAAATGCGTTTCAATGGAGCAAGGCGAGAGTAATTTAAATATTTTATAATAAGATCAGCGCTGTTTTTCAGTATACCAAAAACCTCGGGTGGAACTGGTAGAAAAAAATTCACCCCGGCTGAATCAACTACGGAGTAAAGAAACTCACTGCTTAACATGTGCGTGACGTTGTGTATGGTGTGTCTGCGCAAAATCTCCATCTCGCTTTTGGTGTAATTTACATTTGAGCCCGACCGAACCGTATGGGAAACGTTGATTGGATTTGTGAAAATGTCAAAATTATTTTGGATCAATTGATCAAAGTATTCAATCGGGAGGGACGGAATTGGCGACGTCAGATTTGTGATGTTGTCGCCCTTGTAAAAGTTGCTCAATAAACTCACCAATAAAATGTAAAAGAACAGGGCAGTGCGGGAGAAAGTCACACTTTTAATTTGATCCAAATCACTGCCCTGCTCCAATATTCGAAATATGACAACTTCAACGTGGTTCCAGTAGTGAACCTGTGTTCCCTTCTTAGAGTACTCGACACCGGGTAGAAGGACTAAAAGCGCTATTAGTGTAATCGTCAAACAAATCCACGTGGGTATATCGAAGGAAGAGACGAGCTCAATGAAAGGGAGCCCATTCTTTCCGTGAAGTTCGCCACAAGCCACGAACCGAAGTACCTTTTCCTGGAACGGAAACGGGATCGGGGAGTAAATTGTGGGGATTGTGCTTCTTTCGCGCCAGTGTTTCAACGTGGGCAGGACAAATCTCTGCAGTTTGCACTTACATATCGGGTAGAACATTTTTCTCACAGAGCATGTTAGACCCTTCCTCTGCAGCCAGAAGGACGGATACGTTTCCAAAAATTGACGCAAACCAAGATGCTTCCAATTTGTGGTAGTAAATATATGGTGTTCCAATAGCGTCTAATTTGGATAGATTGGCGTGTTTAAAGGCTAGAAAAGTTTGTAGTGATCCAGTAGAAATCAGCTCCCAGGTCACATGCAATTCTTGCGGATCAAGTAGCCAGGGAGCAGTATTACCCGTTGACTGGAGGTCCATGAAACTTGACAAGTTATCCAAATGTACTGGATTGACTGAGAATACACACGTTTTAGAAAAGGACTCATCGATGGAAATTAAGAGCGTGGCAATTATATCAAGTGTTTTAGGATCCATCTCAAACAGAAAGTTTGCCCTGGCAACTGAGCCCCTGGTTGTTCCTCCTGCAATGAGCCAGGGCAACACAGGATTTTGACCAGTTGGGGTAACCATTATAGTACCAATCCATCGCGTTGATAATTGTCCATTGTAAAGCCTGCTATCTATGATACGCCCGTCTTCAGATTTTTCAAAGAGCATATTCCAAAAGTGAGTGAAGGAATAGGGGGTTACCAGCAACGGCACACCTTTGTTGCTGGGGTATGTCCACCCGGGGAGGTTTTCTTTACTCGTAGGAGGGAAAAGGTAAACGTGGGCTTCGCATCTCCACGGTTTAGTTTTAGGCGCGAGATCTTGGCCGGACTGGAACCAAAATAGTGATATGTCGGCGGTTCGAAGAGAAGTCTCAATGGGCACTGGTCGGTTAGTACGGTCCAAGGCGTATCTGGTCAACACAATTGGCATGGTGAAGGGAAGGAAGTTCATCTGCCGAATATTAATTATATGAACCAAGCATTCCGAAAAGGCCTGCAGCCGCTCGTTTAGATTCCTCACGTAAGTGACATCAATCGTCTTTCGCTGCCTCGTGGTGGAATTCGTACTGGACGATGGGCAGGACGATGAAGTAAAAATTGTTACAAAAACCAGAACTTTCTGTAATCTCATTGTTGTCAATTTAGGTAAGATTTATCAGTTCTGGCTCTGCACCGTAGCCCTTTTGTACTGCGAATTTACTTTTTGTTTGGATAGATCGCAGGAAAACAAATATGCTAACTTTTCCTACTTTGTTGTTATCGTACGTGTACGACCACTTGCTGCTTCAGTATTACCAGCAAAGCAGATCGTGAACAATGTTGGTATTACTTTCCTTTAATTTCCGTTGTATAATTAGCCAGAACATCATAAGCTTGGGCTGATTACAAACTTAATCGCAAGTCCTCCAATTCCAAACAACTTACAAAACAACAATTTGCGTGTAAAGCTAAATTAGTTTCTTTCAATTATTATTTGCAGAAGTAGACACGAAATAATATAGAGAGCCCAAATCAATAAAGCCATGTAACTATATTTCTATATATACTCAGAAGCAATATAGCGTTGATTCGATTTGAGACTTGTATCTTGGAGCACTCACGTGCTCAAAAATTATAACTTGATTTATTGCCTAACAAAACTGTACTAAATTACATGTATTTTGTCGGTGTTACATATAAGCAAATTCTTAACAGTATATTATCACAACACAAACTTACTTACCACTCCGTGTATTTTGCTTCAATTCTATAAGATAACAATATGACTCGTTATACTTATATAACCTATAATTATACATATATAACTTTTCGCAAAACTGTAAAACTGTACCGTTCACCATTTCAATTTTCAAAGATACTGATTTCACGCTGAGCAGCGAAACTAAACAGTTTGCATTACTCCAAAGTTTGTTCCTGAGCATTCACGATATCATACGGCTATATATGCATGGAAATAATGTGCGCATCGCCGTCTTTAATAAAACGGCTTATTGTGCACCACGCCCGGAGGGTTGCATAATTACAATGACCTTGCCATTTCTGCTTGTGATATAGCTGATGAATAGCTCAAGGGCTAGTACCGCAAACCCAAGCGCAAGACCCAACGCTAATGTTATAAAGATGACAGCAATGGCATCATCAATTTTAGATTTTCCAGTGGTATCCTTCTCTGGTGACCTTTCAGCAGCTCCCCACCGTACATTTGCAGCCGCCATGTATTTCTCGTACCATCCAAATACGCCCGAAGTGTGCATGCCCTGCACTCGGCTCAGAATCCTTTTGGGAATATTGTTTCGTAAGTTATAACCCTCAAAATGTTTTAGCAATTGTTCCTTTCCAACGTACACTTCCCTTGGATGGGTTGCTTTCAAGGAGGAGGCAACGTAGTTAACTAAATGCTCCTCATAAATGAGTGCGGTATTATTGCAATGTCGACCCACCAACAATTTAAGATTTAGTAGCACCTGCTCCGTGTCCGCAGGCCCATTCCAAATGCGCTGAAAAATGGC
>JAANSN010006503.1:0-10409 GCA_036850665.1 Dicranocentrus wangi | reverse complement strand
ATTTGATGTTATACGCATAAACGGAAATAACCTTCAAATTAGAGAGATATTTTGGTTCTTGTGAAATCTCTGATCTCTAAGTAGTCTTACTTTTTTTTGTAAAAATGGTAGACAAACGACGTATAATCAGCTTTCATCACATAGTTTACACGGGTGTTCTTGAGAATTTTTAACTGGTCCAACTCGAGATGAACATGAGAGTACTGATATATACTTAAAATGTGTTAGTTACGAGTATATTTCAACATTTGGTTTTTTTGCATAATCTGGTAGATATTAAGTATTTGGGTTGGGCTCCAGTTACATAGTAGTAACAAAAAAAATCAACTTGTGAGCTATAGAGATTGGAGTTAACGCTAACCGATGCATGGAATGGAGAAGAGTACTCATACTCACATTTTGACTGATTGTGAGTGAGTGAGTGAGCATTGCTACTATCCACATGTGGTATAAAAAAACTATACGAGAATTTTTTTTTGAAAAAGCGGATTTCTCCATTCTAGAAAAGAGAATGCAGTTGTTGGCTATAGTTGTACTTAGATATCTGCACACATTCCTTCTTAAAACCTTTAAACCTGCCCAACTGCAAATCCCCTCTGTGCAAAAGTCTAATATAATGACGCAATGGTGTGGCTAACTTGTTGACAAGATGATGAATCCTGCTCCAATTTCATTTCCAAACGTTTCCCTTCTCACCACCGGATCGGGTTGCACAAAAATCTCAAGTGAGGATGCAGTTTTTGATAAAAATCTACCAAAAAAACTAGGACTATATGAGTATATATATATCTAGTAGAAGACACTTTCTATGCATGCCCATGATGTAGCTGAATAAACGAGGAAATTGCATATATATTGCATAATATTATTGTAGGCGTGGCGTAAGTATACGGATCCAGCACGTGGTGGTTCACACCAAAATGCAATCCTATGCAGCCTTTTTTAAACCATTCTCACGTTTGCATGACGAATTATCACCGAGGGGAAGTGTACCGTGATAGATTTATTCCATTTTTTGGACCTCTCTCTCTCTCTCTCTCTCCAATTTGCATTCCCATCATTGCATTTAGTATATTATCCCTTAAGGCTTTTATTTTATGTGCATTTTGTTTCAATTAGAAATTTTCAAATATTGAAAAGGAGTAGTGAGAAAAAAACTAAAACAGCCGTGGGGTAACGCGCGTTCTTCCCTCAACTCACACAGTGTACACAAGGAAAAAACGTGAATAAAATGGAAAAGTGTAAAAGTCAACAAACTAAAGAAAACTGCTCCATGCATGAAGAATAAGAAACTATGCTGTAGTGTGTGTATTTTCTTTAGCAAACCGACTTTTTTTTCTTTAGCATTATTGCCAACTCAAACGAGAGAAGAGTCGTCTAGCACATGCATGCATGGAGCATGGAACAGTCTGCATTTTTGTTTACATTTTTGCACAAAGGACGACGACGACGATGGGAGTAGCATTTCCTTTTTGAAAAAAAAACCATCACATCATCATCACACTGCTGCTACTAATGCTGCTACTATGCTCCTCTGCATCCTTGCATTCCCGGTGAAGGAAACGAGGAAATCGGGAAGGAGAGCAGGGAAGAAATCTGGGGAGTCTCCAAATGTTCCCATATTATCGTCTGCAGTAGTAGGCAGGAGGACAATACAGACAAAGAGATTTACAAAAATAACAAGGGGGACCAGCAGCACGTTGAGCTTGAGTGGAAAATCTTTGCTCATATAACTTATTGTTTTGGCAACTGCAGTTTAAAAAAATCATGAGCATATTATTATTATTATTATTATTATTATTTCTCACACTTTTTTCAAACTCATTTTTTACGACTCTTTCAAACTACTAACTACGCCTCAAAGAGCAAGTATAGCTTAAAAACACCTTTGACTCTCTCTTCAGTTTCAATCATTCCTCCTGATCATGGTTTCGCCTCTTGTTCCAAGAAAAAGAGAAATATATGGTGAGTAAGAAGTACTCTACTTACTCTCTCTCTGCAGTCGTCTGCTGACTGCGTCATAACATCATTCACATTTTCGGAAGAAAAAATAAGATATGCAGGCTGACACAATTAAAAAAAAAGGAAACCTGCCTGGTGTGGAGGAATGGAATCCACCTCCTTCACCACCACCAACAAACACACAATGCTTATATGGGAGGCGAATTCGAAGAGATCTCTTTTATGTTGTGTTACACTTGTTACCTGATTTGGGTGCATCACACCACCATCATCATGATATTCATGATCGAATCTCATACTGCACACGACTATCGACTATGTACTATGGCATCATGATGGCTATAAAGTTGTAAAAAAATTTGTCAGCTTTGCAAAATCCCAATGTGTGTATCCCAAAATCCCAATTATACATGGTGAAGGAGGATCTTCTTCTTTTATCACGTCGCCGTGTCTTGTTTCTACCTTATCTCTCTCTCCTGCTGCCTTTATCGTACACACACACCGTTCCTTCCTTCCCTCATTTGTCTCGTGTGTTTCGTCTCTCTGGGCTCAATCTAAATATAACTCGGTTTGGATTATAATAGAAATTAGATTCCTTTTGTTTCGTTCGTGGCTACACACAGGACTCTCATCGAAATTGATATGACCACCCTCCTCCATGTACTTTTCAATTTTCAAGTGTTGCTCTACACATACGTGTTTATTTTAGCAGCATTTGAGTTCTGATCTTTTGCCCAGATCCTTCTCGCCTTGCTTCTCCAGCTTCATCGTCCCGTTTCCATTTTTCTCTTTTTTCAGGTGGTTAAAACAGCCATATTTTTTTTCAAAAAATTCATAATCATATAATAATTATTATTCGGTCTAGTTTAGTTCTCGTTTTTTATATATTAATTATTTATATGGTAGGGGTTTATTAGTAGTAGTAGCTCGCGCGACCCAGAAATTACAACGACTTCATTTCTAGGTGTATATTAAAATTTTGGAGGGGGAAGACGACGACGACGAAGAGAGGAAGAGGAAACAGAGAAGGTGATAGTGTGATTTCAGTGAAAATAATATAATATAACATAACCATTTAGTCAAAAGGAAAAAAGATAAATGGATTATGGCAGCAGCCAGAAGAAGATTACATAATATATAATATGCACACACGAGGAGTGAGTTGAAGCGTACAGATTTTCCCGAACTCAAACTGTTGTTGGCACGTGTTTTTCGCCTAAAAGGATTTTTTTGTTTCTGACGGGGACAGGTGTTTCGTTCGGAGCATTTTACAAACTGAGAGAACATGTAAT
Organism: Dicranocentrus wangi; assembly: GCA_036850665.1. Classification (NCBI taxonomy): domain Eukaryota; kingdom Metazoa; phylum Arthropoda; class Collembola; order Entomobryomorpha; family Entomobryidae; genus Dicranocentrus; species Dicranocentrus wangi. The sequence continues at coordinate 7,155 of JAANSN010006503.1, read as the reverse complement.
TTTTTTTCCGGCCTGCAGTAGTGCTCATCATATTATTATAACATCACTGATATTTTAGCAGCAGCGACATGTTCCCCACACAGTTTGTACAGTTGAGCCGAGCTGAGCTCCTTTCTGATGGCAAAAGCACAAAAATTGTGACGACCATGATGTCATCATCATCATCATTTCCTCATATTATTCCTCCTTTAAAAACCGCAGCAGCATCGCACCGGCAGATATTCCGACTGAAGGAAAAGGACGGGAAATACTTAAATATATGAGACAGCTCGTCATTTTATTTTATTATTTCGGCTTCCAACTCTAAACTAAACTCTGCTCATATCTCATCTCATTGATAACTACTACATCCCTCCCGACCGACTGAGGACTCTACCACGAGGCCAACAAGCACTACTACCATTTGTTGTTATTAATGCAACCAATTGTATAAATCAACTCGTGAGTGAATGAATATTGCCGAATGGGCAACTCACCCGTGCTAGAAGAAATCTATCTACATGGGTGTTTTTAAAATGTCAGCGGACAAGTAGTACACCATGTTTTTTTATGAAATTGGGCAGTTTTCCATCCTCCAACGAGGAGGAATTTTGAGGGGAAAAAAATAATAACATGCTCCTCCGCTCGTCGACGAGTTTTTGAGTTCTGGGGAAAAGGCGACGAAACGTGGAAAGTGAACACTTTGTTCCTCTCTCTCTCTCTCTCTCTCGCTCGCTTCTCTCTTTTCGTTACGCAATCAGGATTTAAATGAATAATCCTACTGATTCATTCATGCCAGCTTTTTCTCGGGCAGCTTTATGAGAGGAGAGAGAGAAAATAAATATTGGTGTTGTGGCCATGTAAAACAATCATCATCATCATCAGCAGCAGCAGCATCATCAGCATCGTCGTTCCTACTGACTTGAGTAATCTGCATGGCACATTTCTATCGTCAAAGTGATTCCGGAATAATATCCTTGTCGGATCTTCTTCAACTTCTCGTCATCTTGTTCTCCTTTATATTGTGACCAGAGAGAAATGTTAGTTGACTCGTACAAGAAGAGGCTGGGAACTGGGAAGATATGAGGGGCTGGGAAATCTGAGATTGCAAGTGGTTGATCAAAAGAAGTCTCGAGAGTTGAGTTGATGGCTCTTATCAACAACTCAGCCAGCCCGACTCCTTCGATGAGAAACTTTTTTTTTTGATCGGGAAGAAGAGAGTCAGTGTAAAATTAGTTTCGAGGAGATTGGAAAAATGTACATATGGTTGGTTGTTAGTTGGTGGCTATGATGCGATGAGACTTTTGTTGCTTCTGAAATCCGTCCGACTCGTCGTAACGTAATGACTCACCATCATCATCATCATGGTGCGCCAGAAGTTGTCCCATCGGCAGACGGACTGAGGAGGAGACGGATAATATGTATAACGTGTGTGTGGAGAGTGTGAGTGTAGTTGGGTGCCACTGCCAAAATGGAACTGCCAGTAGAAGTCTAAATCTAAATCTGAGTGCGTGTATATGTCAGAGGGAGAGAGAGGTTTTGAGTTCAGAGAGTTGTGATGTGATAGGGGATATTATTATGTTAGTATTGTTAGGGAGGAAAATAGTATTGGGCTTGCGAGACTACTACTATTTCGTAAAACAATTCTTCTTTCGAGGAGCAAATTTTTTTTTGGTTTCATGTAAATCCCGAGCTGGGAATCTGGGAACTGCAAAAATGTTTTTGATGTTTTATTTTTTCTTTTTCAATTGATGGTTTTGATGATGATGATTTGCAGTTTGTTTGTCGGTGAGAGGGTTGCCCACCCACCAAAAGAGTCAAGATGGAGGCTATCAAGAAGAAGATGCAGGCGATGAAAACGGAGAAGGACAATGCCCAGGATAAGGCTGACACCATGGAGGCAAGTGCCCGTGAGGCCAACACCAGGGTCTCAAAGCTCAACGAGGAGGTTGACACTCTCAAGAAGCGTCTTGTCCAACTCGAGCAGGAGTTCGCTACAGCCCAAGAGACCCTCACCAAAGTAAACGCCAATCTTGAGGTCAAGGAGAAAGCCCTCACCGCGGTATGTAAAAATCATGACATGACTCATCATCCTGAATGATGATGATGGTGGTGGTATATAATATGTGAAAATTGTATGCTACAATCGGATTGATTGACTGATTGATGTTGATGTAGGCTGAGATGGAACTGAACTCACTTGGTCGCAAAGTTCAACAGCTTGAGGAAACATTTGAAAACACCGAGGAGAAACTCAAGGCTGCCTCCGCCTCACTTGTCACCGTTGCACACCAGGGTGATGAGTCTGAACGGTATTCCAACGGCCATCAAATAGCCAATCATATAGATATTTATGTGGTTCTTTGTGGGAATTCAGATCTAATTCATTTATTTTATTCATTTCAGTATGCGCAAGGTATTGGAGAATCGTTCCGCCACAGATGAGGAGCGTATGAAGTCCCTGGAAGCCCAGCTCAAGGAAGCCACCGCTCTCGCTGAGGAGGCCGATAGGAAATGCGACGAGGTTAACTTTTCTCAGGAATTTCACAGAATTGATTGCCAATCAATTCATCCTCCATTCATGCATGACAATTAATACCTTTTTAAAGAGTAGTTCAGTTGTTGTATGATTTACCCATCTCGGTAAAAATGTATCCGCTTCGGGTTGTTTTTTTCTGCATGCCGTCTTTATTACCTACACATCTTCTTCGTTAGTCGTACTACTGCTAATGATAAAGACGCCTACAATTAGTTCTTCTACCGGTCATTTTTACTAATTGACAAAAAATTTAACCTAATTTATTACTTTTCTTCCCAGTGGGGATCACCACCACCACCACCACCACCTTACCACCTTTCTCTTATATACCTTTTCCAGGGAGTTGCAATGCAAAAAAATTTAGACATTGCACGGCTGGTGGTTAGCACCCTCCTCCCCGCTTGACAAAGTGAGATGAATATGCCCTGATTGTGAGCCCCCTTCTTTACCTTATGAGCAACAACAATGACGTCCCTGCATGCATTTTTATCTCAAGATTCCCATCTGCTAAAACTTCACATGGTGATTATACAGGTTGGTCAGAAGCTGGCCATGGTTGAGATGGAAGTTGAAGTTGCTGAGGACCGTGCCAACACCGGTGAAATGTAACGCCCAAAAAAAGAATTTTTTTTTTTTACAATTTATAAGTATATATATGAATTTATGGAGGAATTCTTCATCCCATTTTCATCCCATCGTCCCTTAACTGAAATTTGATTGAAATTTGCAGGAAGATCCTTGAGCTTGAAGAAGAGTTGAAGGTTGTCGGTAACAATCTTAAGTCCCTGGAAGTATCTGAGGAGAAGGTGAGTCCTTTCTCTCAAAAACTGCTTCTCATACTTAATAATCCTCTTCTTTTGATAGAAAATATATATGATCTAATTGGATTTTCTTTGAATGATTTGACTTGTATGTATAGGCCCGACAAACTGAGATTGAATTCAAGTCCACCATCAAGAACCTTACTGCTAAGCTGAAGCAGGTAATAATTAATAATTAGCGACACTCACCTGGATGGAAATGGAACCGGCCCTAACGCCATTTTACCAATATAATCCTCATTAAACCGTATTATTTTTTTGAATGGTGGGTATAGGCCGAAGCTCGTGCTGAATTTGCTGAGCGTACCGTCCAGAAACTCCTTAAGGAAGTCGACAGGATTGAAGGTTCGTTCGTTGTTTTGGGCTTGCTTTGGAAGCTAACTATGCAAATGAGTTGACAAATGAGGTTACATGCTTTACATAATGATCATTTATTTTGTGTGTGTGCGTGTGTTTGCAGATGAGCTGAGGAACGAACAAGAGAAGTTCAAGTCAATCACCAATGAGCTCGAGACCACATTCTCTGAGATGACAGGATATTAAGCAGATTTTTAAAATTGATGCAATTTGATTGTGTATTTTGCACACTGTTCCTTCTCAGTCTCGATTATACAACACTCGTATATCATTCGTAAAAAATTTGGGTGTCGAAACAACCGTGCGTTCTTTTAATACACGTTTTAACTGTTAAGCTCAATTGGCATTTGGAAATCGGTCCTTTGTATTAAAAATGCGGATGCTGGTCTAAAATGAGTAGTAGTTCGCGGTCGGTTGGAGGGAAATCATTAATCACTCATTTTGTGTCAGCGACTCTAATATCCTCTCTCTCTCTCTCTCTCTCTACGTCCTTCTTTCTTATATGATGAAGTTTTTGGTGTGTTTTCTTCACATTCCCATCATCCATCCCGTCTGTGCTGTTCTGCTGCTGCTGGTGTTCCCAGAGCTGAGCAGCCCCAGAAACACATTATTATCAACGCCACCTCCGCTGCCACCATCACCACCTCCACCACAGTCTCGCCTCTCCTCTCGCTCCTGCTAATGGGAGCTTCATCGCTAATCGGGTTCTGCTCCCTCACGTTTTACATTACTTTTTAATGTTTCTCCTCCGCCATAGTTCATCAGGGAGCCACCACCACCGCCGCCGAGATAGAAAAAAAATGCACACGGTTTTTCACAGTTATTCCTACCGCGTCCCACGACCAAAATGACTGGTAGTCGTTGTTCCACGCGGCGAAAAATATAGTATAGGGAAAAGAGGTTGGTTTTTGCATGCAATTAGTGCAGCTGGCAGACACTCAGCTTCACTGTTCCGTTCGTCACCATGAAAGATTAAAATTAGATGCTTTGGCAACCCATCCTCTCTCTCTCTCTCTCTCTCTCTCTCCCTCTCTCTGTGCCTCTCTCTCCGACGACGACGATCTTTGTATAAGTTTGTCTTACGTGAATTATTTCAGACGAGTGAGCTTCCTTGATGGTATGGAGATATATAGAAAAAAAAGACAAGTAGTACAAAGTATAGTGTTTTTTAGCCTCACACAATGTTCTCGCTCTCTCTCTCTCTCTTGTTGGCCATGTCATCAGCGGAATTCTCTCGACTAACTAAGTTCATCAATGCTGCCGGAGGATATATCTTTGCCAGGAAGTAGTTTATGTCATCTTTGCACGACAATCTTTTTAAACACTTTTTGTCATCGAATTGGGAACTCAACTCTTGGAAGGTGCCCATTTGCTTTAAGAAGAGCAAGAGCAGGCAGACTATGTTGTTATATGTTATGCTACTGCAGAATAGTCGCTATAATATTATTACAAACAAACTCGCCTCTTTTCTCTCTCTCTCTCTCTCTCTCTCTCGCTCTTGTTGGAAATGTTTTCTTCTCAACTACAACCTTTTTGTTCCAGATAGGCATATCTTTACGCACCAATTGAAGCAGGAAATGTAATTTTCTCAGATAGCTCCACTATATATATATAGAGAGAGAGTTTTTTCCACAAAACATACGCTAATAAATAGAGCTTGACGTCATTCCCATCTTTTCAGAACGAGCTCAGTTCCGAGTATGCAAGAAGAAGGAGGGGAAGAAGAAGAAGAAACCGGTTGTTGTGATAGATTGATTATGATAAAGGTCAGCGAATTTCATAATGCGAAGGTGACATCCGACATCCACTTTTTAATATCAACTCAACTGTCATATACTTTAATATACTATATCACACAAACACACTTATTCACTCTGACTGATTGCCACTATCCCAGTGCTGATGCAGCTAATTTCAGAGTTTCAAAAATAAATGTTCATTAAATCAGAGAAGAGGCAGGGGAACATGATCATCATCATGCAAACCAGTTGCTCTCATCCACCGACATTCATTCCCCTTTTGGCACAACAACTGCATATATATATTTCCCCTTTGCTCTCGCCTGTCGGTGGACTTTTGTCGAGTTGGTATTTGGTACAGGAAGGAAGGCAGGCAGGAAGGAAGTCGGTCGCATTTTCTATCTTGGTCTGGTCTCCAACTGACCACCCACGCAATCTCCGCCTTTAAAAAATAATTTGTTCTTCTGGTCGAATTAAATTCAATCCTGTGATTAGATTTCTTGAAGACGAGTTGTCAGCCCGTCAACGGCCCCCCAACTGATGCCTCCGACTCCGCCGACACGCCTCATAAAACCCTTTAATTTGAGTGTATAAAGGCAAGTAAAAAAAATCTTATTCACCGACGCTCAGAAACTTTTGCATAAAAATATGCTTCATGCAATCTTGGTGGGGGTTGGAGGTGGAGTGGAGGAAAAGAAATTATGTGTTCGTCCCGTCGTTGTCGTTAGTTAGGTTGAAATGTTCAAAAAAAACTTTATGAAATAATAATATGTCGTATCAATTTGGTCGGGCTTGCGTCAGCGGAAAAACGAAAAATCAGTTCGTATTTTAGTTATTTATTTTATTGGACATAAATGCTGCATGGTACAAATATTATTTAACACTGACTGATAGATTATAATAATAACTGGCTTGAATTAAACGAGATTTTTTTTCCTTTTTGAATATATATATATACACCATCTAGCTAGAAGGTAGTTAGAACAGCCAATATTATTCAGTAATTGTACATAACATGTTTTTTTTGGATGCTACAAGAGTGAATTAAATATTTTTTTATATAATATATTGAGTAGAACGGGCTAAATAGAATACAAAGAGAAGAAGGAAGAGAGAAAGATATTTATTAGACGAGTTTAAGAAGTGTTAAGGGCTAATATGTTTAGCATTTTCCCTTGTTTTTGTGGCTTTACTATTTTTTCCATTGGGTTACGCCCACCTCCACCTAAAGAGCAACTCCAAGGTTGCACAACACTCACTTCACTACTCCCAGCCTCGTCACACTCCTCTTTGCCCTGCCCCCCCCCCAACAACTCACTCCGTGACCTTAGCGGGTCGTCATCGTCGTCGGTCTAATCCCGTCAAATCCGAGAGTCGGGAATAAAAGAGTGGACGACAATGGGATGTTATTAAATTAAATATATATTAATTATGCCACCCGGGAAGTGACTCCCTACCTGTTGGTCGGCCGCAACCCAGTTGTTTTCCATTTTATTTTTTTTGTCACATTATTATCAAAATCTCTCTGAATTATCCTAAATGAATGTATAGTATGCATTCAGTATGTAAACAACATCTTTTTTCCATAAGATTTTTCATTTTCATTCCTTTTGCCTTGAACAACTACTAGATATATAATATTTTATATATATATATATATCTATATCTATATATATATTTATTTATATTCCTATATAGGTATATACTATTACTTAATAAT
>JAANSN010006502.1:0-10411 GCA_036850665.1 Dicranocentrus wangi | reverse complement strand
GGGTGCTCCAAAGCATGCAAAACGCCTAGGCAACTCCGCCGCCACTTCCAAACTCACATTCCGCGGGGTCAGCGGACCGACTACACCACCTGCGAGGAATGCGGGGCTTCCGTTTGCGTGGACTCGTTGAAGGCGCACGTGCTCCGGATGCACCACCCCGAGCTCGCCAAGGGCGTGCTGACCTGTCCGTATTGCGACAAAAAGTATTTTTCGGAGCAGAAATCCATTTATGAGAGCCATCTTCAGGGGCATCATCAGGGGCAGGGGATCATCAAGTCGTTCATGTGTGCCGAGTGTGGCTCAGCTTTTACGACAAAGGGGAACTTGAAGGCTCACATGGAACAGAAGCATGGACCACCGCCGCCGCCGCTCCAGTGTGACCATTGCGAGAAAACGTTCATCAAAAAGCAGAGTCTGAGGGAACATGTTAGGAAACATCACTCGGACATTATGACTCCCAGACGGAAGCTCGATAGGTTGAACAGGATGGGGATGGGGACGGAGGATGATAATGGCGTGGAGGAGAAACCGGTTTATGGACCTATTCAGAGGTGGCCTTGTTCCATTTGTGAGAGGACTTGCTCGCGAAAAACCCACCTGAAGGCGCACATGCAAAAGCTGCACGGCATGGAGTTAGAATGAGAGCAAATTGACGCCACGTGTTGCCACCAGGGACCATTCATTAAGATACTGCTGCTACAATTAGCATACACTGTCGCAATGTTTTCTCTTTACTCCCTTGCCAAATTCAGTAAACGCTCTCGCAATTTCCCAATATCAACAAAAAATACAAGTTTCTCGTGTAAATAATCATTTCCGGGTTAGCTATGGTCGTCGTCAGATATGTAAATGGTCGTCAATAATATCAGTTGCACAGAGGAGAGCATGTAATTATGCCTAGCAAGTGAGTGTTCCGTTTATTCCGTCATATCAAAATCGATTCATGCAGTTCATATAAAATATAAGATTCTTGTCCAAATATGTACTATTGTATTCATATTTTATCTATTTAATTATATGTACCCATTACGCCATAAACAATTGTCCTTGATTCATTGACCTTGAATATTTTCAACATTATATTGAATTAATTTGCAGGGATGAATAGAAGTGCATCACAAAAGGAATGTAGTATTGTAGTGTAACCTATTATGCGTGCTTGAATGAAACTTTCGCAATTGTGTTTACACAATGCAATCTCGTTGTTTTACCTTCGTTGTCTCCCATGTGGCGTTTCGCAACACCAAACTTTCAAAATCCCGTTGTGTGGATGGAGTGGACCACGGTTGAGGATAAACTTTTTAAATTGGATGTAAGCAAGTGGCATGAAGTTGAGCAGGTTTGTGTGTATCAAAAACTCATAAATAAAAACGAATGACATTACGGTAAATATGATTAGGGATATACATTTGTAGTCACAGTTAGTTTTCCATTTTTCTGTTTAACTTTTAGTGAACATAAATAAAACTTGTTTCTACATTAACCCAAGTCTACCTGTTCCTATGTTTCCATGTCGAATGATGTAACTAAATATATTTTAAATATTGCGGATATTATGTACACATCTTATTGTCAATGTACATATACGTATTTTTATCGGAATCGGCTGACTCGGATTTCAATTGTCGTTGTCTTATAAGGACGAACGTCACCGTGCAGTGCAGACATACATAGTTGTAATACTATGAAGTACAACATTTAAACGCTTTTAGAAGCCACAACCTCAATCAAATTATTCACATACAAGATTAGTGATTCTTCATGCGGAATATTATTTACACAAGAACACAAAACACAATGCATAAAGGGGCTTTGTCATAAAAATTGTTAAGTAATCGCTGCCTTGAATATCAAGGATAATTATTTTGTAACCCATTGGGTAAATTCCTGCTAGTGCACAGCTTGAGCGGACAGTCACCACCAGAGACTTGCTCCTGCCAGTCAATCGCTTTCCTCATCATCAAAATACAATTCGTTCAGTTAAATTTGATAACGATAAAAGGTGCAAAAACTATTTAGCTACCAAATAGAATGTTGTTCATGTGCATTCTTGGTATTTTGTTCTACTGGAACCTCCTGGGTAAGTTGTCAACCAACAATATTTGTATCACGGTGATAAAATTCCTGTTAAAATCCACTTCTCTGAATTTTTTCAACATTATAGGATGCGCCTGGGGTGAGAAGAATTACGGTATGTGACGTGACACTCTTCTAAAAGCTGTAGAAAGTCGTACATATTATTGAGAACAACATAATATCACACAGTGGTGTAGTTGATTTTTTGAATTTTTTTTACTGGAAATCGGTATTAGATGAAGTGGAACAACGGTGGAAGAATATCCTCGCGGAGCATAGGCAGCACCTGGCCATGTATCATAACCCAGGTAATTGGATATACTTTTTAATCCATACGGCTTTAATAGTTTAAAATTCTTCACGCTATATTTCTCATTTAGCTAAATTTTGACATTGTTAAATTGTTGGTAAAATATATTGTTTACACCCAACAGGCCCATACAACAAGCCAAGAGGCAGGACCGGCCTTCATCAGGTAGTTCTGGAGCCAGAATATGAACCGGCAAGCGACTCTACGGAACTATCTGGTAATATAAGGATTTCTGATTGAAGATATCAATTATCGTCATTTCTCCGTTTTAATAATTACCTTTTTACATCCTCATTAGAACCAAGGAATGGAGAGCGCGCATCAGGTAGGAACTGTGAAGATCATGATGAAGACTCATGGACGTGCAGAGATAACGGCTGCTTCTATTGTTGCAGTGACCAATTGTGCTATTACAAGGAAAGCGACGGTGAGCAATAAATTGTCACACTAATCTGGAGAAATACATACGATATGCATACTAACTACTTTGTGTGTAATACCAAATAGCACCGGACTGCATCGGTGGCTGCTCAAGGTATTGCGACCTAGAAACAAATTGCGTGATCGGAGATTGCAAGTACCACCCCAGCAACGGTGTATGTACCGGTATTGAAAGTTAGTAAATACATACACAGTTACATGAATAACAAACTATTACTATCTACAAATGATTTCCATTATAGTACAGTGTCTGCAAGAAAGATTTTATTAGTAACAAACTTGTTATTTTCTGTATTTAGGCAGATTCGGAAACGTATTTGCATTGTGCGGATCCGCAGACTTCACTACATTTAACAATTACCCAGTACGCCGAATTCCTTTGAATAGTTCTTCATGTACAAATTCGAACTGGAAAAGGTTTAAAACGCTACATCCGCACCCTTATGAGCAAACATTGGTCAGACAAAGTGGAAAAAAGGGTTCGTTTTACGTGCAGCTTCCTGTTACGGGGGATGGATCCTATGCCATTAAATATCTGCTTGCCCATACTGGAGTACAACAACAGCAATCGGTAAGCAACTACAAAAATCAGCAAGTAATGCTTCTTACAATTGGTTACACCAATCGTAATCTTGAAACTGTTATCCCCTCCACAGTACGTATACATTTTTATGACTGACCCTTACAACATGTACTACGATTATTGGACTGCGGATCGTGTGCCTGTGGACAATAATATCACAATCATCAGTAGCTGGTTTAAAATTGGGTCTAATGGGAAAACAATTACATATTTTAGCAGTCGTAGTAAGGCAGAGAGCACAAGAAACTTACCCAGACCATTTCAATTTACTCTATGGTGTACTGGCCCGACTCAAAATGACGAATTTTATTTGGGGGCAATTATAATATTGAAGGTTTAATAAAACTAATTAATACATTGTGTTACCGCAATTACGCGCAGAAGGCATGCTAAATGTACCTTTTCTTACATTCTTTTAACCCGAAGCATTCTATTATTGATCATATGTGTATGCATGTATGTATTTTAGGGTAGAGGAATATGGTATATGCCCATAGTGTGCAATGACATTCATACCATCTGCCAGCTGAATCCACATTTGGGATTATTGCAGTCTTACCCTTTTCTTACACGCGCATGGTAATTGGAAACAAGCTATTGATAGGCAAATTCCGGTGGTGGTACTTCTTGCTAGACAGGAAACTACTGAGGGGCATCTAACATGGAAATTGCACCACCGGCCGTAGGACAGGAAATTTATTGAGTACGAGCATACTAACAGTAAACTCATTGCAAGCCTAAACCATTGCGGTTAATACCATGCATAGGCTCAAAGCTCGCAAGCAGTGGAAAGGAGGAGGGATGGGCGACAGGAGATTTGGCAGAACACATTCCGAGATCTCCCTATGAAATCGCTGATCAAATTCCCCTGGCAGCCTATCCCTGCGAACGCCGACAGAATAGGGCACTAGAAAGACTCAACTTTAGAGTGGTGGTGCCGACGAAAGACGAATGGGTGGCGTCTAGAGAGCCTGTGCACCCTACGAACTAGTGATATCGTTTGTTACACGGATGGCTCGAGACACAATGGTCAAACAGGTGCCGCCTTTGTCATCATGACTGGCGGCGAAATGTGGCACAAAGGGATAATCCTTGGTGCCAACGCCACGGTATTTCAAACTGAGACCCTAGCCATGAACTGGCTGGCAGTAGAACTGCGGAATATCTTGAAGGGACACAAGAAAGTGTTCATATATACCGACAGCCAAAGTGCCATTCAGGCTCTCCAGAGCTACTGGCACACGACTAGTTAAGTCCATGAATGCCTTTTGAGCCTAATCGAGCTGGAATCTAGTCACGAGGTCACCCTTGTCTGGATACCAGCACACTATGGCTACTGGGAACGAAACCCTGGACTTCCTAGCCAACGAAGCGGCTTCAGCAACAGCATGGGGGCCGGTGCCAATAGTTCCGGTTTAATGCGCAACTGTCAAGCTAGCCATACAGGTTTGGGCAAGTAAGCAAAACAGAAGAGGCTGGGCCAACATGCCAGGATGTCAGACTACCCAAAGGCTGATAGACGCCTTGGACCCAAAACTATCAAGACGCTTGTACAAGTGTACGAGAGAATCGCTTAGAACATTCATACAGGTAATTACTGGGCAGTCGGTTCTGAAGGTTCACCTATTTAAAATAGGAGCCGCGCAAACTGAGGTGTGCGAAAAATGCGCTGTGGGGTTAGCGGAGACCAGTTTGCACTACCTAGATAGTTGCGACTACTACGCTTCCCATAGAATAAGCATGCTCGGAGCTCCTCGATTGAGTACTGAGGAGACTAGTAAGGCTACCCCAGCCAGTATCCTAGCACTAATTAGGGTAACTGGTCGATTTGGCCAAGATCGTAACGGGAGCCCAGTGGCCATAAATTAAATCCGTCAAGGGATTGTATGAAAGGGGTTAGTTGCAATAATCCCAAATGTGGATTCAGTCACAGGTAGGGGCAGCGACTTATTTTCTGCTCCTCCGTCACAAAATACATACATACTGTTAGAGATAGCACAAGAATTTCGAATTGTTCGAGATGCTCAGAAACTCGAAAATCTTATGCCCTCCAGAAATTTTAAATATGAAAGTTCGTACTCTGGATTGGCCGTCGTGAATTGTTGGTGAGATGCGTGAGCTTGGTAGGATGAGAATGATGACGATGAAAACTGAATATTATTTGCACAAACCTTTTATTTTCCTTAGAAAACAAAACTCAACGTAAATGTAGCTTCCAAATTTACACAAATGTGGAGGTGTCTTAAAACCTTCTAAAAACAGCTAAACAATTTTGGAGTGTAATAACTCCAGCAGATGCCCTAACTGCCCCAATAAAGGGTAGGTTCTCTCAAAAAATGACTGGTAACATTGTGTGCTTCTGCGTACACGCCGCTTATTCGGTATTTACACTGCACAATATACCTTTCTACAATGTTAAAGGAGATAGCATTTAATCAAAACGGAATTAATCCAAGTTGTTTCTAGCTGGGCATGCTCATGCTGTGCTTTATATTTTTACTTAGGGCACAGCCTACGCTACATTTCAACACATCGACATACATTTACATGTCCGCATGTATTATTGTATGTAAATGCGCAAAAAATTCATACCACAGACTCCCAAAATATGTAAACCCCAGTAATACCAGCAATCTTAGCGTAAAATGTCATCGAAATTGGAAAAATGTCACTTTGTCATGGGTTTTAAATGTCCTAAAATGTGACATTTTGACATGACATGCCATGTCACAAAAATCGAGGTCCCTGACATGTCACAAATGTCCATGTCAAAAAATGTCAATGTCAAAATGACATTGTCATTCCTACATCTCTACCCGTCACAATACGATATCATAACGCTTTGACAAAGTATGAATAAAGATGATTAGGTCAGGGAAGTTGTAGTTATACAAGATCTGGCCCAATGCCAATGCCAACGTTATGCACTCGAAAAGTGCATTTCTTTGCATTTTATCATTGCACAAAGTGCAAGGTTGCATCGTCATCAACGTGCAACTTTCGTGGAATACAACTAGATCCGTGAGTTAGTGGGTAACTCAGTTAATAAAACGTAACTAAAAATTGCTTAGTTAAGTAGGTTCCCACGTTGGGGCCCATTTATATATCAATTAAATTACTTTTTTTATAAAATAATTTTTTTGTATCTACTCAAGCGCGTACTAACGACACACCTCAACACAAGTCCTTGAAGCTAGTATCATTGAACCGACACTACACGTGGATTTGGTGAATAGGATCCTTTGTCCAGGACATAATTTTCTGCCGCTATTAACCATCAATTAAGGTATCTCATTCGAAAAAAATAAAATTATTGCAAACTTCTTTTAACGCTTAATACTACCTAATAAATTTCCTGGGCGTACCCAATCGTGTGCAAACACTGATAGTGGCTCGCCTGCAACGTTGGATTGACTTATCCGAATGTCAAACACTTCATCTTTTCCCACTTACATCACAACCGAGACCAGATTTCGTAGCTACTTATGTCTGCCCCGCTGGCTTCTCTTATTTTACGTATAAGGCATCGCATAGGCTTATCGCTTACTGAGCCTGATTTAAACGAACGAATTCCCCCTCGTCCACGTACCCGTAGCCATCCGTATACCCCGGGGGTATCTCACCGATTTGACGAACTATCGAATCAAATACTCGTAACTCTACTACTCCTTCACGCAACACGGAATACTCGCACTCCGATTCTGATCCCGGTACTACTAATACTTCTAAAAATACAAGTACCCTTCACTCTTCTAACGAAGTTTCATATCCCGAAACAGAGGATTACAGTGACGTCCGTAGGTTAACGTATCGGCCGACAGACTCATAGCGCTATTAACGACCCATCCGACGCCAACGACCAATCCGCTGCTAACGACAGATCCGCCGCCAACAACGATCCACCGCCAACGACTAATCCGCCGCCAACGACCGATCCGCCGCCAACAATCACACACACATATCACGTACATTAAACACAACATCCACATTCGACCCTATATACATTTGCACCGCTACCAGTACATCAACCCCGTTTAGTAATAGCAATTTTTCAGATCGCAGTGCTACCCACCCACTTAACTCGTTTCCTTCAAACGCTGAGGTAGGCTCCTATACGACTACTGTATAGCTTACCACAGCGTAACCCTATAGGTACATTGAATCGCTACCGTCCTATATCCAACGCCTCAATACTCTCCGTGCCGGAAACCGCTCCGCGAACTTTACGTGCGAATACAATTGCAGTACAAGGTCTACCCTCTAATGTTCCGGGTAATACAAACTCTATATTTGCGCCACTGACAGGAAATTTCCCATCTACATTCGCTTCAATTCAGAGCTCCTCAACGAACACTGGACCAACACCGCCGAGCTCATTTCTCAATTTGTTCAGCTCCAATCCTGCATCAACCACTGCCTTCCTTCCGCACTTTGACATACCCTCATTAACTGTTCCCCCTGGGTCGACTCCAGCGTCGTCCCCCGAATCTCTTCGTCAAAGCATCTTACAACATCCTTTTGATACCACAGCTCACAGCAATCAAACCATCTTGGAACAGGATCAGAGCAACCCAGTAACCAATCAAGATAATAGCAGGACATTCAGCCAAGCAGCTCCAACTTATAATATTCCACCATTTCCTTCTTCGTCTACGCACATTGCCGCCGACCGCAGGGACGAAGTCGACGATCCCACAACCTTGCCAATTACTGGACCTGTCACCAGACCGCGTGGAACACCTACACCAACCGCTCCTTCCCTTCCAACACCGGTTGACACATACAACACATCAGGGGCACAAAATTTAATCCCCTCATTTTTTCCACAAACTCCGTTAGATCTCAACTCTCGTATTAATCCGCGACCGCCTCCAGCCGCTGCCCCTCCACGGAAATTAACTAGCCGCACACTTACTGGTATTAGGGGCTCAACAAATTTTTTTCAAAAAAGTCCAAAATCCCGCAGTCTTCTCCGTCTTCAAGTTCCAGTTCCACTTCTAGCTCAAGCAGTAGCATATTAACTATCTATCCATACTCGTCACGTGCCAATCCTGCCAGACCTCCGGTGGTCCGCTCAACCAACCACCAACCTCCACCAGGCATGTTTCCCAGTATCAACCACTCACATACTCACTCCGTCAAGTTCATCGCGCCGACAGCTCTCCAACCTTCGACCCTGAAGTCCACGAGGTCAACTATTACGTACGTCGGTTTGAAACCATCGCTGCGTCGCAAGGATGGGACGACCATCAGAAATTAGCTACCTTCCCCCTGCTCCTCAACCCCGTCCCCACCGAATGGTATGAAGAATACGTTGACAATCTCGGTTATCCGTAATACAACTTCAAGTACATCTATCACTTTCACAGGTGTAGTCTGTTGCTTCAACACAATAAACCATATTATACCACACTCATCGATACGGGAGCTTGTGCGTGTTTTATTTCCGCTTGTCCAACAACAATCGTCAAGGCCGCAAATAGGCAACCTCTTTCTTTACTTGGAAAAACTACAGCTGAAATCACACTAAATCACCACCCTATAGTACACTCCTTTTTCGTATTGGATTGCCCCCTTTTCCCGTCGTCCTGGGCGCCGAATTTTTTGCCAAACATTAAGCACTAGTAGATTATCCTAATCAGATGTTACGCTTGGATAATGTTGACGTCCCATTCCACTTCCACCAGCCAAGATCCCTTTCAATGCAAGTCGAGGATCTACCTATTCGAGTAGTAAACAAAGCTGCAGTTCTTATACCTCGTCAATCAGAAATTAGTGTACCTGTGTATATTGAAGCTCTCCCTCTGTCCACGTCTCTAATGGTGATCAAACCATCCACACAACTGCTTGAAAAATATAATGTTTACTTCAGTCGTTACTTCATCAAAATTGAGGATTCGGAGGAGAATTCCCACCAAGTCTACATCTTAAATCACGACAATAAACCTAAAATTATACCCAAAGGAATGTTATATGGACTGGCAGAACTGACAGACGAATTTGACTTGTTATCCATTCTCAGTGATCCACCCGCACAAACGGATACTCTGGAGTTATCAGATGAATAACTCAATAGCCTTGACATAAATCCCGCACTACCACCCGAGGAACTAAAGGTACTCCGCTCACTCTTATGTAAATTCGGACACCTTTTTGCTTGGAAAATAACCGACATAAAAACTTGCCTTCACTTTTAAAATTGACACGGGAGATGCTGCCAGTGTACAAATGAGTCCTTATTGCCATTTACTTGCGGAACACATTGAAATTCAACGCCAGATTCAGGAACTAATTGACGCCGACATAATCGAGCCTTCCTGCTCCCCGTGGGCCAGCCCGATTGTTATTGTTCCGAAGAAGAATGGAAAGCTTAGGATTTGTGTAGACTACCGACGTGTGAACCTCAAAACCAAAAAAGACGTCCATCCTTTAATTGGGATTGACGATATTTTTGATGCCACTAGACACGCTACGATATTTTCCTCCCTTGATCTTTTTAGTGGTTACTTTCAATTTGCTATAGCCCTAGAGGATAGGGAGAAAACCGCTTTCATTGTACCTGAAGGATTATACCAATATAAAAAACTGGGATTTGGCCTTTCCAACGCTCCCAGCTTTTTTCAACGCACTGTGAATTCAATTATGTCTGGCTTATTATGGAATACAGTCCTAGTGTATCTCGACGACCTGATCGTTTCTGGAAGAAGCTTCGACGATCATGTACCTAAATTGGAGCTCGTCCTTTTACGGTTGGCGGAAACTAGACTTACGCTTCAGCCAACCAAATGCGCATTTGGATACCCTGAAGTAGAGCTACTTGGACGCACTGTCACCGGTGAAGGTAACCGGCCAATCGCTTCAGTAAACCTGCCTACACCTACGTCTGCAAAACAGACTCGGCGCTTCGTTGGAATGGCAGGAATTAGGAATATCAAATGTGTTTGATATCCTCTTCGACTAGACGCCGGTATAGTAAGCAAGGAAAGGGAAAAAGATAGCGC
>JAANSN010006501.1:0-10411 GCA_036850665.1 Dicranocentrus wangi | reverse complement strand
GGAAACAGGTTTCTCTGGTTAAAATGAGTGACCACACACTACACACTGCACTTAGCTTTGATCAGGATCAACTCCCTGATGGCCACTCAACTGATTGGTACTTTGCTGGCTTCACTAATTCGCGTTCGTTCAAATTCGATCTACTCCTTCCAGGTGATTAAATACCTCACTGCAACCCGTCGTCGTCGTGGTCCTTCCATACATGCTTTATTATGCAAATAACATCACTCCAAACATCAATAACAATTGAGCAAATTGTACGAATGAGCGAATGAGTTCAGAAATTAGTTCAGAATCAGCAGAACATATTGAACACACGCAACGCAACCACACGGAGGACTCTTCCTCAATTCACCTCCAACTCCATCCAAAGTATCCGCATTCACTCAATCAAACTCGAATCGAACCTCCAATCCCAATGTCGTTGTCGTCGTGTTCTCCGCTCCTCCGGTCATTCCAACCAGCTCAGCTAGCTAGTACGCCACGGTCAAGGTCAGCTGTTCTCGCCTTTCGCCTGAAGGGACCGGACACCGGACCGACGATTCGATTGATGATGTCCCGAAAATCGCTCGCTCCCTGCCTCCTCCTGTCTGTGCCTGTCCACGTTTTGTAGCTGGAGGTAGTCTCAGGGTACCCCATTTGAAGTCTTTAAAAAAAAATGTTTGCGTCGTCGCTGTCGTTGCAAACCGGAAGTTAATTTTTTTCTGTTCCACTTTGTTTGTCGTACTCACTCAAGCGTTTGTAAGCGTTTGTAATGTCTTCTTGCCTTGCTATGCACGTTATATGTAATAAAAACGGATTGTCATATAATAATTTTCATTGTCAATATCATGTAATCATCAGATTTGATCAGTTATCATCATTCATTTAATCATCTTATGTTATGTATGAAGTTGAAGTAATGAAGGAAGGATAAAGATGTAGATGGTGATGGTACACTATACTTTGAGATCATGTTGATGATGATATTGATGATGATAAAGATGACGACAAGATCAAGGTGAGCCAGACTCAAGTCAAATATGTATAATATTATTATTTTGCTGTTGAACATCATGACCTATTCTTATTGATTTACGGAGACATTTTTAATTTGTTATTACGACTAGCAGTGAGCGAGTGAATAGTGACCAATGGAGTGGTGACACGTCACCGCACCGCAGGCGTGTCGTGTAGTGGATAGGATAGGAGACTGGAACTTAAACGTGCGATGACGACGCCTCCATCATGTACTTACTCCAAGAGAAGAACGGCTTATTTGTCTTTGCTCGCTCTTTTCTTTTGCTTGTAGAACAATGTTGTGAAAACTTGTGAATGTTAACTTGTCTCTGTTTTTTTTATTAACAAACATCACAGTGGTTGCATTCTCCTACTAATTCTTATGCAGGACAGGTTCGCCGGTTGGATATTATGTACATTTTCTGAAATGAAAATCTTTTCCTTACACGTTCCTTCCATAAAGTGAAACTTTAACTTTAATTTATCAAGTTATAATGTATGCAAATGTATGCACACGTCTTCTTGGAATCGCCTAACTTATAACAATTGTGTATCAGTAAGGTACGCTAAATGAGAGAATTTCAATGTATCGCGATTCCAATAAATAAGTAGAAAAGCGGACCTATGACGAGAACAAAAAGAATGACAAAAATATGCATGATGCTGTCCGGCTAGTCAATACAGTACAGGACTTTAGGATGAAGGATTTTAGGATTGGGATGCATATAATATCTAATATAACATCACTTTCGTTCGGTCCGGGTCAATACATACAGCCAGAAAGATTTTAACATTTTGTTTTATCGTATAAAAACAGATTTGTTCAGACCGAAGATACCGACAAGAGGCTTTCGATTTGTTGAAAAGTTTTTTTTAGCCATGTTTATTACATACAGCCAGAAAGATTTTAACATTTTGTTTTATCGTATAAAAACAGATTTGTTCAGACCGAAGATACCGACAAGAGGCTTTCGATTTGTTGAAAAGTTTTTTTTTTAGCCATGTTTATATAGATACTCTTGGAGCAACATCTTCCATCTTCTTGCTGACATTGACAAGGCGTCTCTGGCTACTCCAAAATCTGGTTTTATGTACCCACCACCAGTAGTTATATCCCCATCACGAGAGTTAGAAAGGGACATAATATTATGATGCATAAAAATGACAAACAAAAAGCATCGTACAATGATATTCATTTAACCAAATCTGGGTAACTCTAAGCTGAAACTTGTTTTGTCTTTTCTACTTTTGTGTTCTCTCTGATTGTGAGTTGAGCCCACCGAGATTCATTTAAACAAGCATCGTACAATGATATTCATTTAACCAAATCTGGGTAACTCTAAGCTGAAACTTGTTTTGTCTTTTCTACTTTTGTGTTCTCTCTGATTGTGAGTTGAGCCCACCGAGATTCATTAAGAAAGTATATCTTTGTTTCATGATGACTCTTATGAACATAAATCGAGATATGATGTCTTGTGACTACGTGACTACCTCTGAAGGTATAGACGATTAACATTCACTCCAACTCCAGAGAGAATCAGTGACGCAGTAGCCAACCTGCAGAGCAGATCAGAAGCATATTCTTATCAAAAAGATTAGCCCTCTGCGACTTTCAACAGGGGAAATCGATACATACCTATACCTAATTAGTATTACCACTATACATTTTTATCGCTGTAGATTTTTAATTTTAAAATATGGCTGTAAAAGTAGCAGACGCTTTGCCAGCGACTCCGACAATGGCAATTGCCATTTCTTCTCTTGTCGTAGTAGCAAGCGTTATTTTGTGGAAAAAATCCCAACAGTCTAACCGTAATAATAAGTGTTCGAAACCGTGTACCAGTGAGTCCAGTGTAAGCTTAAAACCGGAAAAATGGGTTAAAGTTGGTCAAGTGAAAAGCCTTATTGTATTCCCAATTAAATCCTGTGCGGGGGTTGTTGTCGACAAAGGTGTAGTGACTACTTTGGGACTGAAATGTATGTAAATCGTAACACGATATCAACCAAACAGGGTAAACATCCTGAATGTAAAAATGGCTCATATTTTTCTGACATTATATATATATATTTTTAGGTCCCAACGCCAACATTCGGGATCGTGACTTTATGGTTGTTGACGAAATTGGAAGGCAAGTGACAATGGTGAAATATCCACAAATGGCCCTCATTTCGATGAGAGTGGGCGATGATAACACTCTCACAGTGAGCGCTCCTGACATGCCACCAATGACTTTTAGTTACCCGGAAGCAGACGGAACTAATGAGAGACTGAGCAGGTGGGCACACATGATGAGGGCAATGACAGAAAGCATGATAATAAATCTTTAATTACGATAATTGCTCACAACAAAAACATGCTTTAATTAAATAGGGTTAAGCACGACAATCACGTGAAAGCTCTGGACTGTGGAGATGACGTTGCTCAATGGTTTCAAGAGTACCTGGGAAATAGCACGTTCCGACTTTATTACCACCATTTGGATGTAACCCAAAGGACATTTGAGCCCTACATGTACAAATGCCCACAATTCGAGCAATCTGACATGGTAAAAGCAAAGTTACATTTCTGCGGAGAAATCCCTATCCGGCTACTACCACATTACCTATATGCATGTGCTTAATTGTGCTTTTTATAGGGAGCTTTCCACAACGAAACTGCGTATCTGATGTGTGCAGAAGAATCCATTGATGAGCTTAACAAACGTTTGAATAAGGACTCCTCCTGGAGAAACTGGCGTCCCACCATTCTAATTGACCAAGTAATTGAGCCTTTCGCCGAGAACAATTGGTCATTCGTGAAAATTGGGAATGGGAACGGGATTCTTAAAACCGCCGTCCCTTGTTACCGGTGTCCTTTAACAACGGTGGATCCCGACTTGGGTGTATTGCCGAAAGATGGAGAACCTCTTAAAACGTTGAGGGAGTATGCAAAAAACTCAATTATTTATAAATTGGAAATGCAATTTTATTCTCCTCCAATTTCAGTTTAATTACTAATCTTCACCGGCTCGGATTTTTAGGATGAACGTTGGAGACGAAGTGGCTGACAAAAGGTTGGTTGAAGTACTCAAAAACAAAGGGATTATGGGGCTACGCCTGGGACTCTACCTTCCAGCAGGGGAAGGGGCAGTTATAAAAGTCGGAGACCCTGTATACGCTGCCCTTCTATAAATAGCAGAGCTGGTTTCAAATTGTGCCAAGTTTGTTTCCCTTACCTGACGGTGATGAAAGTGATAAGTGAAACGACGCCGTCACTAACGTTTTTAGAAAGTGGACGTTAGATAGATTCAACGTTAGATCCAATTTTACTATTGTTTGAGATTTACAATTCACGGCGAGTACATTACGCTGCATAATAAGTGTTTTAAAAGTATGTTAAACGTGCATTCTAAAATGTAATATAATTAATTTTCTGGGTTAAACCTGTTGAGCCCCAAACCACGCGTGTATTTCAATGCTTTATGACATTCTGTTTTATTATAATAAAATCTGTTTTTATTAACATCATTCGAATTAGTCAGCTCAGAACAAGGAAATTTTGCGGAGAAGAAGTCCCATATTACACAGCTAATTTCAAAAATCGCATTGTCTTTGTAAGTTGCAGCATGGCCCTGATGAATTTACAATGTTCAGAAATTGTGTTTTGCAAGTCATCATTCATCCTGTCCTTCAGCTTGAGCCTTTTCACCAGGGATTTTGTTTCAGTAACTCTGCCCAGCAGAATCTTAATGTTGCACTGTTCATTCGCACAAAAGGACAACAACTTGCGGATCAGGCGAACATTGAGAACCACTTTCTCGTCTGTACTCAAGTCTGCAAAGGTGCGGATGCTGTCGTCCACGGGAAACTTGGCGAGCACGCCCTTGGACACATCCATCGTCACTTGGATCTCCCCTGGGATTCCGACCCAAGAATTTTTATTAATGATGTGGTCGACATTGTTGTAATTATTGTTGCGAATATTTTCTGCTTCTTCCAGGCACGTTGCGGACGCATCGGTACTACTCTCATCCAAGTAGCTTTCACTCTGTCGCTTTAGGGAGGAGGATTTAGTTGGTATCCTGAAGTGTTTCAATTAAATGTGGTTTTGAAAAAGCATTTAGACGACTATTATTATGCTACTTTTTATCATTGCTTTGAAAACTTACAGAAAATTTTGCTTCATTTTTTGAAACGCCGCGTGATTCTCAAAGAGATTTAAAGACTGCTTCAAGTAGCGTCGAATTTGGACGCGATGACTTAGCAGCATTCTGATTTCCCCCTTAATGCTTGCCAACTCCTTGTCCGTAAAGTTCCGCTTTTCACTTGACAACGTGGATTTGACAATATTGATCAGGGTTTGAAGTTCCGTGAAGCTGGAGTAGTCGACCACCAGCAAATCCTCAATTTTGGAAATAATATCCTCCGTCCTGTCGGGAAATACTGTGAAGTCAAACGACTCGTCTTTGGCTTGAGCCTGTATTCGAAAGCTCATCACTCGCATGAGCAGGGAGCCATCCACAGTCATTGTTATTGACTTGAAAGTTGGTTCCGTTTTGGGGATAAACAGCCACGACTTCCGGAGTCCTTTAAAGGTCGATTTATATTTGAGCAGTTGAAAGGTTTGAAACTTGAATCTGTAAATCATGGTCCACAACACGTCCAAACTGTCATCAAAGTTTTGCTTGGCCTTGTAAATGAGTGCGTGCTCCTGGGCAGACAACTGTTTCCAGGGGGTGTGACACTTTTCCAATTTTGCCAGCGGGACGTCCAGATGAAGGGCCACGTTTAGTTTTGAAAAGGTCATGTACGCGAATTCGAGGCAGGTGCGAGCGTGGTATATAATGTGACGGAGGAAGCGGAGTCGGAATCCTGCTCCAGTCTGTTTCAAGAGGACTTTGAAGAGTCCTCCGTCAGCGTCATACCACGACAACTCAATGTTATCGCCGGGCTTGCTCCAACTGACTCGAATGCTTTGCCCATCAGGCTCGTCATTTAAGTAGTCTGCTGTCTGCCGGAAGTTGATGGCCCGCTGAACGTGCAAGTTTCTCTCGTCTGGGAGGATCCCGTGAAATAGCACTTGAGCTTGTGTGAACACTTCCGTTATCGTATCTCCACATTTCAGAGCGGCCCCGTTAACCTTTTCCAGAAGGTAAAAAGAGTTGTTTGGTCTCTCGGCACAGGTCCTCCCAGTAGCAGGAGTGGTTCATATTGTCCCAGTCAATCATTGTGAAAATTGTGGGGATCAGCTCGAACAATGTCGATATTACTGCAAATGCATTTTCATATTTAACGTTCTTGAGAGTTCGTATGTAAAAGTTTGTATTAGCTGGAAAAGTGGTGTGTTTTGTAGGTTTTCTGGAATAAAAGTGTAGTGGTGGGAGTACCTGAATAATCGCCTGAGGCTGGATACTGCGAAAGATACGCAAACGTGTAAGAATGCAATCTGCTGAGATTTATCTATCATGGTCCGAATAGGTTTTGAGGTGGCAAGGGTGGTGTTGTAGTAGTAACGAACTCGCTCATTTTTGACAACTAGGGAATCCATCATATTCAAGCAGCTGTGGTTCGATAATGTGGGTGTTTTCGAAGGCGTGTCTCGCACATGTTGGTGGCCACCACGGCCACCCTCATTCCGGTTTCTGACTGATGACAGACTGTTACCACTGAAAAATCATGGAGAACATGGTTTGCTTTACATCAACTTGAGCTGTAAAAACTTATGATGGGAACGTCAAACGAGTTGTGTGCGAATATTTGGTAGAACCTAATCAGGTCATCAGAAGGTGTGCGCGACATTTTCGGGGAGGACATAAACAAACGTGCCAAATCTGATTGTAAACCTAAAATGGTAATGGTTGCACCCTGGTTGCACCTTAT
Organism: Dicranocentrus wangi; assembly: GCA_036850665.1. Taxonomy (NCBI): domain Eukaryota; kingdom Metazoa; phylum Arthropoda; class Collembola; order Entomobryomorpha; family Entomobryidae; genus Dicranocentrus; species Dicranocentrus wangi. The sequence continues at coordinate 3,553 of JAANSN010006501.1, read as the reverse complement.
GCGCACACTCAATATAACTTACAATTTAAATATTTAAACCATTTAAAATGTAACAAAGTAAGTGCAACTGGAATGATTAGTAAAATTAAATGTCATTTGTCATTTTATAAAGTTATATGTGCCTGTAGTCATGAGAGAAAATGCCTAAAACTATGTTATATACTAACATACTAAGAAACTATCTATGGACCAACCTATCCTGCTTGAGTTAGAATAGCGGATAAAACGTTTATATCTAGGTTTCGAAGCGCTGTTCTTAATCAGCACTTGTATGCCCATTGGGGTCTATATTTTTCAAAGAACTGCAAGATGAAATTGCACCTGGCTTTTCTCAAAAGTGGCCGCCGTACTTTCTATTGTGGCCGGTGAATTTATGATTATAATTATAACGGTATACATACATTTTGTAGTTAGTGTATGTTTTTGAAGCCCTGCTACCCCCATGCTAGGTTTCAAAAGCAACCCCCATGTTTCTGGTTTTATTGTGTATATCGTAATGTATAAGGATAGAAGAATTATTTTAAAGTAAAGAATTTAGTACTAATTTTGATAACAAGATAGGAGTTCATAAATTCTCCAAGGAATACATAGTTTTATCGGCTATGTGCAGCTTTAAAATAGGAGTGGTTGTAAAGGTAGGTTGTAATAAACTCTGGAAATTCTGCTGCCGTCACCAACTCCAGTAACACTTGGCAAGCTTGCTTTAAATACATGTCTTCCGCGGATGTTGATGATTTCAGAGTAGCAAATTTGTACAGATCGTCAATACACTGACTGACTAGTCCTTTTGTCACCACTCGTCTATTGTCTCCGTCCAACGGGACCTGAAACCAGGAAAACTAAATGTAGCATTTGCATTCCTTGCTAACGCGACGGAGGGAATTAAATTAGCTAAGTTAGAGACGTACCTGATGATAAATCCACTGCCAAAGTTGGGACCGTGCTATTTCTGCGGTCGCCGAGTCTTCAACGGCCCCCTCCAAAATAAAATTTCCCACTCCGCTATTCAGCCAACTGTAAATGAATTGGATGCCAACCCGAACATTGTGCTTCAATCCAGCCAACGTTATCTCGCCTTCTGGAAGCTAAATGGATTCACACATGTTTTAATTGCCTGTTTCAGAAACAGAAAGTAGCATAATTACAAAATTTTAACTTCCAATTCCAACCTGTAACAAATCATTCGGAGTAATTGTAATAGGTGATTGTGGCATAGAATCAATTTGGTTTGGAGGGAGACCTCGCCACAGGGATGACACGGCTGGCACAAGTTGGCTATCATACACCAGAAATCCATCAACTCCAGCTTCTATTTCTCGTTTTTTGGATTCACAAACCCGTCTTGTGACCTCGGCACGCCTGTTTCAATAATAATTTAAACCAAGCTCACGACCAGTGTCTAGATTTAATTTTTTTAAAGTTAAAAAAAATATATATAAAGTACTTGTCCATGTCACTGTGTGCAATGGTCAAAGCTGCCATTCCACTTGTTGCTGGTGCCCCATGTTTATGACAAGTTTGAATCACGTGATTGACGTAACTCTTCATAAAATGTTTGTCCATCCTCACGTATTTGCTCCTTTCGGGAAGAATGAAATTTTTCCGATGACCTAAATCCATTACCTATTATAAATCTATCCGATTCGAACCAAACTATAATTAAAATTGATAATATGAAATAAATACCAAATTTTGCAATAATAGACGCTGCATAGTCCCATATTCCACAATTTAAACCGGATGAGTGCTCGCGTAACTCGTATAATATGTCTTCAGCCTCGAAGCAGGCTAATATATTCTCAATGAGGACAGTAGCTTTGATTACTCCACTGTCAAGACCCAACTTGGCTTCTGTCCAAGTGAAAATGTCGTTCCAGAGTTTGGCTTCAGAGCCCCGTTCCACTTTCGACAAGTAGAAGTAAGGGCCGGCCCCCTTTTCCGTGAGAGTCAAGCCAATGTGGTATATGAGAGCACCAAAATCAATTAGTGGTCCTGGAGTAGGCTTTCCATCAATCTGAAACAAGCAAAAAATTTTCATATGCGTCCTAAACATTTTTGGAAAAAATTGATCCCACACTTACAAATATATTTTGCTCCTGCATATTCCACGCTCTGGGTCGAATAATGATTACAGGACCAGAGCCCAGTGGAGGCACTTCGTCGGGATGAAAGGCACCTTTGGTGTAGGAGATAACATTGTGGATTCCTTTGATTGTGTTAGTCCAGGTGGGACAATGCCCATCATCAAAGTCAATTTGAATCCCGTCAACTCCAGATGTCAGCGCCGTAATGAAGTGGACCGGGTTGGAGGGGGAGACGTCCCCTAGTCCTAAATGCTGACATTGGAGACGAGGTGGAATGGGTGCGATTTTCCAGTCTTCGTTGGAACGCGCATTGGAAAATGTGGGGAGCTCGTCGCTGCTCTCTAAATCCAACTTTTTGTACTTTCGAGCACGGAGAAGCTGGATGGAAATTGTGGAAATAATAAATTAATGAATGTTACGTGATGTTTAAAAAACTATGCTACTTGGTTTTTTACGACCCTACCTCGCCAACAGAGTATTGGAAATTGGACACGAGCTCAGTTAGGAAGGAGATGCAACCGGGAGTGAAGATTTCAATGTGGCGACCCTCCAAACCATCCGGTGCCCGAGTTATTTCAACGTTTGCTCCACCGCGAATGCAGTTCATTATGATAAAGATTATATCAATTAGACTATATATATTTTTACGCTTAAGGAAGGATATCTCTTGTCAAACTGACTGTTTCAGAAAGGTTACAGCACACTGACAACCACGAGCGAGGAGGAACGACCCAGTCTAAGATTTTTAGTGTATCGACGTTGTTAACATTTGGCATGACAAATGGCAATGCTTAATCCGGTCTAATCTGCAGATGGTTCAAGAAGAGAACGAGTGTGATTACCTCTCTGACGAAATGATGCCTTGCAACATGTGCTTCATCAAAAATCACTCGCAATTTAATTTTATTGATATATCTGTTCTAAAATGTATTGATTGCTTGGTACAGATACATTTACTGGCTAACGTGATCATGATGATCAGAAAGGCATCAACTAAGTACATAGGTACAGCAATAAGCACGACTGTTACGAGTGACTGGGAAATATTCTGGATCAACTTAAAGTTAAAGTGAAAAAATAAGCTGTAAAGCAGAAAAGCAAGTAAGTTGATTACCTTATTGATTTATTTGTCAAATCACATAATATTTTATACATAGGCATACATACATTAATACCAACTAAATGCTCTTCACATCATCATCTCAGAAACAAACAGCCTAACGCATCCATATATCCATACGTTATATTGGAAGAAGCAAAAGTGCGTAATGGTAATTCACATCTCTTTCGTATTTTTTGTTACCAATTCCAGTTATCACAGCAAGAAGATTACATGACATATAAACCAAAATCTTACAATTAGTTACCTACTCAGTGTTTACGCAGTCCCAGAGTCCAAAATTGAGTTGTTGTTTTGGGGTATTTTTTGCTTTATAATGTCTTAAGCTTAAGACACGGATCGCGAGTCG
>JAANSN010006500.1:0-10412 GCA_036850665.1 Dicranocentrus wangi | reverse complement strand
CCCAAATGTCCCACATCAAAATAATTAAATTGTTTTCAAAAAATAAGCGTGACAGACGGACAGATGGGCGAACAGACAGACATGCAAGATCATAAGCTCGCCGTTTATTTCAGCGAGCTAATAATGAAGTATAAATTTGCATTAGTTGTTTATTGGCATAGTTTATTAGTATCACGCGGTGTCCGTCTCGTCCGTCAGTAAGCACGATGACTCAAATATGCTTTGGAGTTTTCAATTTGAAACTTTGAACATCGGTTCCTCCAGTTATTAGGCATAGCCTATTAGTAACGCTCGCTCTTTGCACGTCACTTGCTCGCTCCGTGAACAGGAGAACTCGAGAACGCCTTGGAGTTTCAAATTGAAACTTCACATACTGCTTCTTTAGTTCAATACCTCTTACAAGTTTGAGTTTGAGCATAATCGCGCAATCGGAAGTGGGTCGAAGGTCAGCGTTAAATCTTTTTAAAGTGTATCTGAATAACAAATTCTATTTTATGAATTTTGACTTCGGTCGGTATGAGTACATAGTATCTCAAAGGGAATGGCTTCTCTTACGCCAAAGGTCAACTCAGCAATACAGTGCATTCTGCGTATTATTGTATGTTTCTACAATGCTGTAAATACTGAGTTGAACTTTGACCTTTGATAGCGCTATGCCTCCTTTATAACGTTTGGCGTGAAGTAGTAATAGTAATAACTTACGTCAAAGCATTGTATAGGAAGTTAAATTGCGATTACCTACCCGTCCGTGTGTGTCCGTGATCACTCTAGCAGCCACGCTTCAAGATTTTCAAAATATTCTTTCACCACTGGCATCACCAGTACCTTATCTAGGACAAGTTTGGTTATCAGCCATGTTGGTCAACGCCAACCGTTGTAGACCGTTACTGCTAATAATTTTTTTCGTATGACACCATCTAGCATATCTGATATATCCATCGACAGGTATTTTAACACTGATCATCATTCTGAAAACAGTTTGAAATACTACGCAACCGTTTTAACTAACGGTACGACGACTTTAAAAACTTTGAAGGAAGTTACATATTTGACTTTTAAAGTCTTCTCGTCAATAAGTTCGAAGATCGATGAGCATTACTGGTGCAACCCGAAGTAAGTGGGCCAAAGATCAGCATGTCAAAGTCAACTCAGGAATAAATTGCTTTGCGCTTGCCTCATCTTAAGCATATTACAAAAGGTATTATTTCGAGGTAGTGGTGTTTGTAATTGTATTCCTCAACTCCTTCATATCTGAGTTTGAATGAGTCAATCCTCCTCTTACTTCACATGTCATGTCATGTCATGTCATATCATGTCAGTCTTTAGCTCATACCATTGTGCACTGACAGTAGGATAACATTCATTCACAACTGATGTAAGTCGGCAGCCAGACTGAAAATCACGTGCTACTTTCTGCGGAACAGATTCATTTGACTGCCATGTGATTTTACTTTGAAATTGGGAAAGAACTTGAGAATTAATTGACATCAGGTGATTGAAGTATATAACAATTGTTTTTGTTCATATTCCAGTTTTGTTGGTGGTTAAAAGTAGCAAAAGTGGGTTTTCCCCGTCATACTTGACTATTAATAATAATATATACTTTTTGTTCATTGCCTTTTTTTATTGTTCTTTCTGACATCTTCTCTGAGTCAAAACAAAACGGGTGACGAGTCACCAAGGGTTTAATCATTCTTGAGGCGTTTTAATTAAAGCTTTCAATCAAGTGATTCTTAATTTATACTTGATTGAATTTTATTTGTTTTTTTAAAACTAAAACAGCTGATAGAGGATAGGTTCGAAAACGGCCAAGGCCAATAAACAGAATGAACACGGACGGCTTGAGAATGATGATGACCAAGACCAACACTCCCCCAAAGCAGGTGTGGGGAGAAGCTGTGACGAAGGGGACAGGAGGGGGGAATAGAAAATTCTACTATTACCATACGGACACTAGGGAGGTAACATGGGACCGGCCGGGAGGTCCAGGGGTCGTAAATATTCCCTACGAGGAGGTACTTTAAAAAAACCATAAAATAATTTTGAGTAATTATTTTTGATAATATATTATAAAATTTGTTGGCATTGGTGTTGTACATAAGAGGTTCGAAAATTAATTAATTATGCAGGTGCCCAAAGTAAATCGGAACCGTGGGGGTTCTTCTAACTGGAGTCGAGGAAGAGGTGGAAGTGGACGGGGATATCGTACTACTACCGCAGGAGGAATAATCCCTAGTAGTCAGGAGGGTGGTGGTGGTGGTAATCCACAAAATGTAAGTGGGTTCGCTAGAGAATTTGGTAATTCACCTGGCAGGTGGATTCCTCCTCCGTGGTCAGTAGGAAGAGAAGGAGGTCGTGGTAGACGTCATTCTCCGTTTCGACAACAGCCACTACCGTCATTAGGTATTTTAAAATGTTTTTTTATTTATTATATGGCTGGATGTTGTCGATTAACAGCTCACCATAAAAGTGAATTAATTACCTTTCTTCCACCTTTATTTAGGCAACCAAGGATTTCATCAGCAACGCCCTCCAGTTCAGCTTCAAGGGTCAGCAGCAGTTGGTCCTCAATGTAATCATTTTTGGGTTCTTCTATTCTAAATACTAAAAAAAGATATTAAGTGACAAACTATGTGAATGTCAATTTTGATTTTAACTTTTCACACAGGGATCCCAACACCACTTCCGTTCGGTTCTTCCAATCCCGAACCGTTTCCTACTATTAATGAACGTAGTAGTATTAGAGGTCCAATGTCACCTTCTCTAAAAGGGAGTTTAGTGGATTTGCCAGCACCCAACGTCGTGCATCATCATCATCTTCCTCCTGCGCAGCATCAACTCCCAGGCTCCCCGGGATTTAGACCCTTGGGTGCCGTACCTTTAGCAATGATGCAAACTCCACCGCAGCAGCTTCCTCCAGGCTCACCAGAATTTGGACAGATTGGTGGTGGTGGTGCTCTGCCTCCCTTTATAATGATGCAGCATCCTCCTCCCCAGCAACTCCTAAGTTCGCCGGAATTTGGACTCATGGGAGTTCTACCCGTAACTCAATTCGTGACACGACCTCTTCCAGGAGGATTTCCTCATCATCCCGGCATTCCATTTGTCCAACAACCATGGGGCGGCTCCTCCTCTGGTTCCCCCGGAGTTGGTGGAGTAGTTGCTTCGTTTCCTGTTCCAGTTCCAGTCTCGGGTCAAGTCACTGACATGGGCATGGCGGCGGCCGAGTGGAGTCAGCATATTTCACCAAATGGACAAACCTTTTATTACAATGCGAAGGCAAATGCTTCTGTCTGGGGGACACCTCCTTTGCACGGTAATCATATATATATTCATAATGGACGGTGGAAACTACTTTTTTCTTCAATCAAGAACAGATTATAAACAGATTATACCGTGTATTTTCATTTTTATTTCAGAAATGCAAGCGGCGACTGGATCCCCAGCAAACTCCAACACTTTGGATGATAAGATGCACAAGTGCACAAATACAGTCGGTACTCAAACTGATGCGATAAAAGACGCTCCTTGGTATACCTCGGAAAGCAACACAATAAGTAAAAACATCACACATTTTCCGGTGTTCATTTTGACAAGTCTATAATTCTAGGGGAGTTTGTTAATATGACAAAAATCAATCTTGTCTCCACGTTTCAGATGAACCATCAAGCCAAACCAAGACGACACGCCGCCGCAGTTGTCGTCGAAGCCGCCGCAAAGAAAAATACTTTGCTAAATCCGCGACGCAAAATCAGAAGGTGGAGGTGGTGGAGAAGCAGGTTGTTGATCCAGAAAAGGACGACAATAAGCTGAAGCCTGCTGACGGCACAACCAAAGAGGCCGAAGCTTCTAAAGCCATGTCCAAAGGTGAGCTCCGGAAAATTTCTTATGAGCCCCGCTGCCTCCTACTTACGTCAAAGAAAGAGAGAAAGGCAGCTTTTGCCAGGTACGTCAAGGAGCAAGTGGAAGAGGAGCAAAAAGTATTCGAGGAGGACATGCGGCTCCACGCTTGTAGCTCTGAGGAGAATGAGAATATGGTCCGCTACCACCGGAAACAGTTGATAGAGGAAGCGAAAGCACGGCGGCGGATCCGTAGAAACAAGAAGAAGAGTACGGACCAGAATAGAGGGAAACAACCGGAGGAGTTGATGAAGGAGGTAGGAGACTCGGGTGAGCTGATCAAGGAGACTACCATCACTATCACTGGTTCTTCCAAAGCTGAGGGGGAAGATGCGGGAGCAGAGAAAGAGGATACTTCTGTAATTAAATATATAAAAATACGCACTTTATTTGAGCAGTTTGATTTACTTTTGCCTCTCATTTTATGTTTTAAAGTTGATCTAATTAGAGTTGTAATTGATTCAAATTTTTAGGAGGAAAAAGGGTGCCTCCCAAATGATTCAGAGCTGCAGTTACGCTCAATCCTCTTCACGTCCAACGAGAGAAAGGCCATATTTGCCAGCTACGTCAAGAAGCGAGTGGAAGAAGAGCAAAAGGAAAAAGCGTTGCGGTTGAAGCAGGAGGCCCAAGAGCAGTCTTTAAAGCTAGTGGACGAAGCTCAAAAATTTCAAAAACTGAAACGTCGTGAGAAGAAAGAAAAGGTAAAACTGTTTGATTTTCTATTTGAAGACGTTTCTAATTTCCATTTTACTTATTTACTTACAGTAGTAGGCAGTACTAGTTAATATAATGTTCCAAAGACATGTTCATTAAAAAGTTGACAATGTATTTATTAGATTTCTGAATCTAGTCTTAATTATATTTAAAGATTGAGGACACGGAAAGCACCAGTCCTTCGTCGGGATCTGGAAGTAGTTGCAGCTGCACAGGCTTTTCGTGGGGAAGCGGAGTTTCTGGAGTAGTTGGAGGAGTAGCATACGGTGGTTACTCCTGGTGGTTTGGGGACGTCAAAACAATGGACCCCCTTCCCAACAGGCAAATTTTGCAAGAAATAGGTACCTAATATCTGACACCATTTATAAATTTCGAATGTGTTATTGTTGACCGTGTACCTGGGAGGCGCCAATCAACATGCTGGGCAACTGGACGTCTTCCTTAGAAGTCCAAATTTTAAATTGAAAATACTAGAAAAGTCGATAAAGCAACTCTCTCGGTACAAGGTCAACAAATCACAATTTTTTTAGGCACACAACACTAACGTTGTACTGCTTCCATTTTTATTGTAATTTTGGCAGACCTCCGAGAATATCTTCGTCTTGGGAGTAAAATATCCCTTTTGGAAGTTTCGCATGGGACGTTTTCGCATTATCTCTTGTACTGCAACGGGCAGGTGTTTCATACACACAATGTAAGAAGGTGGCGTCAGACCGGAATATTCGGGCGGGAAATTGGCGCTGCATTACCTCAAAGGTTTATCTTCAGGGGCACAAAAGTGGTTACAAGGGGTCTTATTAGAAGATATATACAAATAAGCTATCGCTTCCCGTATAGTTTGAAGCAATTTAATTGCGAGACTGCTGCAAAGAAAGTCTTCTATTTATACTTATAACTATATAATAATACGTATTTAAATTATATCAAGGAAATTAATTTATCAAATTTTGAAATTTGTCACAGGTTCGTATTCTTCGATCCATGGTCTTCAACTCAATCGTTATCGGTACCGAGTTCCACGAGGAACCGTATGCCTACCTCACTAATTAGGCTCCCGGCCGGCGCGCAACAAACCACAAACGAAGGGGTCTTCGTGGTGGTACTTCCGTACTACTTTGCTAATTTATTATTTAGTAATATATTTGGTAAGGCTGAAGCATTACTTATAAAATTATAAATATTTACTTTGAAATTTTGTATTATATTTTTTATGAATGAAATTTTTATTTAGCGGATTTTGAGCAGAATCATGTTAGGCAAACATTCGTTTTCGAAGATGCAGGAAATCATTTCTTTTATTCACCATGTCCAGAAGTAGACATTAGCGAGGAGCAAGCTGCAACCATCGCGGGACTTCAAAAAGGTACTAGTAATTTTTAGGATAATAATAATGATATACTCAGTAATAGTAAGCTTTGTTTCATGAATTTAATGAGAGCCCTGTATCGTTATTATCGTTTTATAGTGTATTTTGACCAGATAAAATTGCGAGTATCCTCAATCCGAGGGGTCATAATTTTGACCAATAACTCTACAGTCGAAAACACCCTGGGATTTGTACGAGACGTAGTACATCAGTACCAGTTAAGCAGCCACCATTGCCACTATGGGGAGAGACAGTTTAGACAATTGCTTAATGAAAACCTGCGTAAGTAAATATATTTTCCCCATTTGCATTAAATAAATAATTTGAAGAATGAAAATAAAGTGCTGAAAACTTTTATGTATTAGCCCCCTTCGTTGGAATCCATGCTACCCAGCAAAGGTTACCTGCTATGCCTTACGGTGAAGCATTAGTGGACGCTTTGCGGGCGAGTTCTTTGATGTTGGGACAACTTGCTAATCATGAAAAATTGTGTTCAGAAATCAATGTTACTCGCCAGTAATTTATGATGTCCGTTTTTTAATTTTAAAGTAGTATTAATCATTCAAGTGAAAATGTCCAAGTAGTACTTTTAAGCCAAGTTTGAGTAGGAAGGATACGATATTTCTAGCTTTTATATTTTTTTGGAATTTATAATTTAAACCACCTTGCGGCTACTCGGCCCTCAGCGATTTCTCCTCGCTCAACTACTTAATTGCGCATTTGGAAAACCATCCGATGGTACTTTTCAATTATCTAAGAACCGCTTTTGTTGTCCCACCTGTGGACATTTACCTTCGCCCCTTCATTCAAGCATTGTACGAGAAAGGATTGAGCGTGAGTGTTGAGAAAATAATAATAATTATGCAAGAACCAGTCATCTTAATCCTGAAGCCAAATAAACAGTTTGTAATGTAATTATGTATTATTATTATTTGCTAGGATTCACATTGTGACGGCTATGAGTCTTTGGAGGAGCTGATCCTCAACTTCCCAGTGGATATCATGAGCACCGCATTTTCCAATAGTGTGCCCACCTTTATCTCCACCTGGATGGCTGATCTGACCTACGATAATCCCAACGGGATGGGTAGACTGGATGAGCCCTTCTACGACGCCTTGCTCAAGTTTTAGAAAAAGGGGATTCTGGTTGGGGATCACGGCTATCGCTTCTTCCCAGATATTAGCAATATCTGGGAAGCACTTTGAGGTGAAGCTGCCTGCCCTGTGGATTCATCTTCCGGAAATCATTAAAACTCTAATGCTGCTAAATGGGCAAGGATGTTGAGAAGGAACCGAAGGTGAGTATCGTACCATCACTCTTCAAATACTTGCCCCACCCAACCAAAGTTTTCATTACAAAAGCAATTAAAATAATTTTAAATTTTTTGTCAGGATTCTGACTCCACCTCCCGTCTCAACTTTCGACGGTGGATGACCAAAACTGTGGCTTTCCTGGAGGAGGCTGGAGCAGTAGAAATGCTTGGTTGCAGTAAAGTTGGAATGAACACCTTTGCAAACCTTGTGTCCATGTTTATGTCCGTCTCGGAAGCTGAGTTGGCTGCAACGTGTGAGCGGAATTCCAGCGTCGACCCCCTCGACGACTGTCCCCACACCTGGAAGGACTTCTCGGCTTCCAAGTATTTAACTGCACATTGGAAGACCATCCGGCTGAACAAATTTTTCATACTGCTCGAACAGGGTTTGTTGTCCCTCCTGCAGATATTTATCTCCGCCCATTCATGCAAGCATTGTACAAAAATGGATTGAGTGTGAGTTCAAGGTTCAATAATAACTTTAATTTTAGCAATAAAAGTATTTTTTTAAATTAACTATCTTTTTAACGAACTACTACTTTCTCTACAGAAACCACACTGCGACGTGTATGAGTCCGTGGAAGACCTGATCCTCAACTTTGAGGTGGAATTCAAGACCACCTCGGCCTCCAAAAATGTACCCACATTTATTTCCACCTGGATGAGCGGCCTGAGCCACGGGGATCCCAATGGGATCTAGAAACTGGACGACTTGTTCCAAGACGCCTTGAAAGAATTGGGCGAAAAGGGGCTACTCAAAAACACGATAGTTTTCGTGGATGGTGATCACGGCTATCGCTTCTTACATTAGGAATACCCTCTCGCCCGTTGCCCCATCGAAATTGCCAAGAGGCTCACATCCCACGGGAATTCTGCTCTTGCGAGACGCCATTGAATTACTGAAGACGCTGAAATGATCAAGATTATTGCAGATGCAACTGTGTCGTATATCAACAGTCATCTTTCTCCGGACATGTGTGAGCCCCTCGCTGTTGCATCCGTGCGCTACAACGGACTCCTCGAGATACGAATCAACCTGAATGGACCCCTTCGTTGGAGGAAGGACCTAAAGGAGGAGGTTCTGGGGATTGGCGTGAATCCACAAATGCAACAAAGACTTTGAGATTGAGGACTAACCCTATGTTCGATTTCGTTGTTTGTATGATACTAGTTGGTTTGTATATGTATACTACGTTTGTAGGTTGTTGTCGTTTTTAAAATCCTTTTTTTGTAGTTAGACATATTATTGCATAGTGTAATATTCTACTGTTAGTTTAAAGGTAAAAGGTATGTTGGAATTCTTAATTATGTTTCTAATCCCAATGTTCAACCCTGGGATGCTCTATATATTTTGCGGAAGTCTTATTATGCATTCATTTTCAAAATATGTCACTTGATATAGTATATGAGCGAGATGACATCAAACTATGTAGGGTTGATGATGTTTGTGTACGTAAACATTATATTTAGTGTGTTATATGTAGTCAAGCAGTAGTAATTTACTAGATCAATGATTTAATCACAGCATATGATATTGTTATGGAACATTTTAATCAAGTAATTATCACTTTTACGATTTCATCGAAGTGTATATCTCCTATAAGGTAAACGGTTGACTTTGAAATAATTCAGCCGCAAAGGTATAATTAGGGATTACCACCACTGTGGTTTTAGGAGAACTTCTCGCAAGGTCCCTCCTTCACCGTCCAACCCTAATTAAAGCTAATTAACACTTTAATCAAGTACTTGTCGCCTTTAACAACTCATCGACGTGTGAATCTTCCATAAGGTAAATGCCTGATTTCGAAATAATTCAACTAAAGGCATAATTGGGGATTTCCCACAGCTGTGGTTTTAGGAGAACTTCTCGCAAGGTTCCCTCCTTCACCGTCCAACCCTAATTAAAGCTAATTAACACTTTAATGAAGTAATTGTCGCCTTTAACAACTCATCGACGTGTGAATCTTTCAGTCAGTGTTTCAGACATGTCGACGGGTCATAGTGGCTTCTCCACACTCCCAGGTTACTGGCTGAGGGAGTAAGGGAAGGAGTTCCATTACCCGAATATTGAGATAAACCCACGGTGCAAGTTACTAGCCTGTAACCACTCAGGACTGAGGAATATCCATGTCCGAGTAATGGATTTTGTGACGAATGCGCACACACACAAGGGCTTCGCATGTTTGGCCAGTACTTAATACTGGCACGACTGTCTAGTAGTTATAGAATCTGCTATATCTATATATATATATATATATCATACGATGCTATATCTGTTGTTGCTAAATACCCCAACATTATACTAAGGTTCTTTCTCTGTGTTATACACGTACATATTTTTTGCATGCGTATTTTTATTATTTTGTATTTGCTTGACAGAAGTTCATCTGCTGTCACATTTCACTTGTCCTATCAAACAAATTCACACTTTTTGTACTTTTCAACGTTGGTGTTCGCTCCAACAAACAGAACTAGAGTGTGAGCTTGAAAGAAAGGAACTTAACTCGATGAACTTGTATGAAGAGCTCAGAGATCCCCATTTAATCTTGGATGACAACGATGCATTTCAGAAACTAACGGATGATTCACTTCTTGCGTAAGTAACTTGTTATCCGCAACCCTTTGTCATTACTTAATCGCATAAAACATCTGCTCACTGCGTCACTACGTCGATCTGCCAACTCACCCAAACCCAAATTATGACAAATTATCTACAATTTTTATCATTGTTATGTATGACTACGAGACTGAATGGTGCATTGTTAATTGAAGGATTTTGTCTGAATTAAGCAGTAATGAAAATAGTAACGTAGCCACTGGTATATTTGCGAGGACGCTAATGATGGATTAGTTTATATAGTATACTTTTTGTAGTTCAGTCAAGGAGGATATGTACGTACTTAGTGCGCACTTTGTGCCGTTGAATCCGAGCGAGTTCTGTAATGAGGGATGAGGTGAGAAGTTGGATAGGAAAATCGCTACTGGTACTATTGTTGACACGAATCATTGTGGCAATGGGACTACGTCTCGGATTGAGATTTTGGTACAACTAGCTGAGCAATTTGGAAAGTTAAATTGAAATTGGATTCCACTACATGAAGCCCTTTTTCCATTATGCT
>JAANSN010006499.1:0-10419 GCA_036850665.1 Dicranocentrus wangi | reverse complement strand
GTAGCCCAAAAGTTATTTTAGATGCACGAACTTACAAAAAGGTTTAACTTTTTGGACTCGTTTCCCATTTCCTGAAGAGAAGGAGAAAAAAAAAACCTTTTCTCTCCAGAGCGTTGTCTAGCAGAGACTCCAGCTGATTTTAGTCGAGTTTTTAGCGCAGGCAAAGGCCGTAAAAGAGGAAAGGCCAATAATCCCATTATAAATCCTGTAATAAGGCTCGTGTGTCACATTTAACTTTTCGGGGGAGAAAAAGTGGAATCTCGTCCTTCGATCGAGAAGATCAGAATCTAGGCTTTCTCACTTTTTTTTCGAGGCGGAGGAGGGAGGGTGTTTTGAGTGATATTTTTAAGTGGGTGTAAAAACTTGTGATGAAAAAAGTGAAACGCAGAGGGTTATTGTTGATGAAACCGGATATGAGCCCGGATATTACCAGACTCAATGTCATAGATTCAATGTTTTATGAAAGGGGAGCCGGTGAAATGATCCTTTATTAGATAGCCACTAATTAGCGCTTTTAATAAAGTTTCATGGTTCGGCTGAAATTACCTGTGTAATGGCGTATCAAATATGAAATAATAGGAGCTTGGTAAACGAGGATAATAAGTTTGTAAATGGGGAAACAGCCCATTTCATCCCAAACCTGTCCCCTGACATAATACAAGATTAACTGAGATTTTCCAGGAAAGAAAAGATTTTCGCTTTTGGTTACACAACGAAACAAGCAAAACTTTTTATCAGCATTGTTACAACCACGTATCGTATCCCCTGTGGATTTCGCATTTGCAGAATCATAGCGAAAACCCAGGAAAAGAAGAATGCATTCTATACAGCACAAAAAAAAACACCGCCGGCGGTGGTGGCGGTGGCTGGCCCGTTTCTATTTTAGCCGTCGTCATACGAAAATCGATTCTTTCTTTTTCATGTTCGCATACAAACCAAAACGGGATGATACGATAATAATGTGATGATGGCCAATAACCTAAACTTTTTGAACGTAGATCATAATCCTTCTTTTCCCCAAACATACCAAACCAACATTGAGACGACGCATGGCATGCATTTAGGATATTTTTTTTTGGGAAAAGACAAAAAAAGGATTTTGCTGAGAATGTGCTTTTTATAGCTTATGTTGATCTATAAAGGGGATTTTATGAGGTTTGCGTGGAGTTTGTCAAAGTTTTTTCTCCTCTTGCAGACTAGGTATATCCGACTCAAACATGCAAACTTTCCAGTTGTTTTTTCTCAAAAATAATATAATGGATACACATTCCGGCCAAGCACACAAACACACTAACTCAATTGCGCTATATAGCCCCTTCCCGAGACGATTATTGCCTGCTTATTGTGAGCATTTTTGGAATCATTTTTTTCCACTTTTCGTTCCCTTCTTCTCCCAATATTTTTGCGGAAATGGAAACACATTCCCAGTTTTTCTTCAACTACAGAAAAAGTTAATGTTACACACTTTTGAGAACACATGTAGGCAGTTTAGTTGGATGGCAGTGGGGCAACCTACTCGAAAACCGACTATTGGCAATGAAATGATATGACGAGAATATAATGAATATTAAGAACTTCCATATCTCCCCAAGTAGGCAATTTTATCGGCGCAGTTATGAACGATTATGGTGGTGGTCGGGTTGTACACATATACATACATTCAAGAAGTATGGGGATTCCCGGATATGCCTACTTTGAAAAGTTTTTGACAACTACAAAATGAATGTCTACCACCTATAGAAAATGACTTCCGAACAATTTACTAATAGCCATAATTCAACTTTTTCCCACAAACGGGGCTACCTAGAGGAGGATTAGTGATAATACTTCATTTGGCGGTTTACCTGAATGGCGCAGTGATTGAAATTAATTGAAATCCAATTGTTGTTTTCCCCTTAGCTTTTCAGAGAGAGGAAAAAAAAATTTTTTTTGATGATATCACAAGTTGTAACTTGTACCAGGGAGAAAATGAGTTTGAGAAGTGTAACAACTTTTTTGTGTAACCAAGTCGGAAAAAAAAGTTTTCGGGCGAAGATTGGTATTAACGATGTGTAGATTTACGGAGTGAGTAATGTAATGGACCTAATGGCAGGTGCACGTGGGCACAAAAAAGTATACCACATATCTATAAATGCACTTTATTCCCTAGTTGTTCCCTTATAGCACAACCTGATAATTCACTCGTAACAACGCAGACATTCATCGTCACATGTGTGCCGTGTCGACTGGTTTACAACAGCGTTTTTGTTGTACATACTGCTCACTCCACTGCAATAGCAATGATATGTATTGTGTGTGCGGCTGTGTTCCCTGGGAGCACAAATTACTCTCCAGATTGGACAACGATCACGCTGTGATTGTAATGAGACTGATGGGAAAACAGCAGTAGTTGAAGGAGCTCAGCAGTTGTGTATCAGCACTCCCAAAATCGGCTCCCAGCTCCGTGGAGAGTTCGCACTGGTCAGAAAAGGACATTCAGACCGTCTAGAGTGAAAAAAGCTTTGTACGTTGACCGTTTCGTGGAGTCCAATAATATGTATACCAAACAGAATTCTCTACATCGTTGTTGTTGAGAACATAACGCAGCAACGCATCGGAGACAAAGTCGACGGGGATATATGATGTGCTTATTTTATATTATTTACACGTTTTTAATGCTACAGCATTACGAGCGGATTATTGAAGCGAGCCAAACCACGAAATAATTTATTATCTAAAGAAGTATACGGCTGCCTCCGGTCTTCACCTTGAATGTTTATGTGTTTATGTGTGTCCATGTCCATCCGTGTATGTCCAAACAGTCGTAATGCTGAAGTGATAATGCCTTTTTCGATAGAGGCGGAGTTGTGAACATACGTGTGAATTACCTTATTGATTGACACTGCTCACCACTAATGCACACTGGCTATTTTTCTCTTCTTGTCCTTTGTGGATCCAAAAGATGAGAAGAAACTTTTTTGTTGTAATCATATATAAAGGACAAGTCAAAATGGATTATTAGTTGACAGTTGGTGCACGGTGCACGCATGATGATGCATTACGCTGACTAAGAGGTGACAGGTAGGGATACTCGTGACGTGACGGTAGTCACTGCACAGGAATTCAAAACAAATCGCCAGATTGCATTTTCGCTAGCTGTTTTCAGAGAGAAAATGGACTGTGAGGAGTCCCATTTTTAAAATGATTTATGGCCTTGTCCATTCTAGTATTTCTAGTTGAATAATTATATGCACACAACAACCTTCGCTCCGTGCGCGTACTGTTGTTCTACCTAGTTAGTCACGGAGGAAGATGACAGTAAAAAACACACATTTTTGCTAGATATTCTCGAGGTGACCATAAAAAGTGGAACTAGCAAGGCAATGAAAAACGCTTTTGCTTTTATTGACTGGTGCCACGCAATATTTTTCCTTGGTGTTCCGTTAATCTCTCATATATTAGAAAGTGCGCTTGTTTGTGCACACTGTGCACTGTGCACCATGCCATGCAGTGGTTGAATGCACATCTCTGACAGCGACGATTTTTTGTGATTCCTATATTCTAATTCTACATAAATAAGTTATTACCTTTCTGCTCCTGCCACTTTACCCTGTTTACTGATTACCTGTGATAATCTTGTGTGTGTGTGTGAAGTCAATTGATGTCTCATTTGTAAATATGCATTAGCTCCATCCAACCAAAATCATTTACAATCTTTGTCATCAACATCAGCAAAAATATGATGGCAATGTGCGTTGCTGGCGAAGAGGATTTTTGTTCTTTGCCAGTTTCTATTTCATTTGCTCAGGTGGTATATATGCGCATACATTAGCTTGTGAAAAAACTTGATTGTTGTAACTTCTTGAAAAAAAATCTTGTATTCTGAACAACTCTGTATTCCTACTCTCGCTCTCGCTTTCAACATATGTGCGAGGTGTGCAGTTACAATGCAGTTTTACGAGATGGGCCGTCCGTCGTCCGCTGCAAAAGAATGGGTAATCTTCCTGTCTCTCTTGTTCTCAACAATAATTATGCAAACTAAATTGCGCTTGCTTCCCTTCCAAATCATGTCACAAGAATGACGACTTTTCGACGACGATGACTCGGCTATGATACGCTGATGGCTTTTTTCATTTCATCGTTTTCTTTTCTTGTAGAATATATTTTTTTGCAGATTAGCACAAAAAAAGAAGACCGCTACATAATGAAATCAAAAATTTGCAACAATAATGCAATAATAATTATTTTTTAATAGCAAATAAGCTTCAGTAGTGCAATATACAATGGCCTAAAATAACATGCTTTACGGAAGGGAAACAATTTTTTTCTCATGGGTCATCCCGAAGACCTATATAAACCTGAACATATATGAAGTAATAGCTAAAAGGGCATAAAAACGAGAAAATATATGTAACTCATATAGAACAACACTGCTTGCTTCTTATAGGATGCAGCCGCTTCGTCTCCCCGAATGCAAGCATAAGCGTGATATTTTTTGTTTGAGAAATGGTTATGAGCCTATCATCTGACATATTGTTGGTAAACTGGCTGTTTAAAAAGCAGCTTCAAGCTCACAAATCAGTTTGTGATACTCCGACTATTCCTGTAAATAGTTTTTGGGATGGGTGGGTAGGCTTCGTAAAACCTCCAAAATAGTGTTTTATCCCTTGTCATATAAGTAAAAGCAAGTTTTGAAAACGAAAGTAATTGCTCCCCTTTGTGCTCGCATCGCGTATATAGTATTATGGTACGGCTTGTTTGGGGGAAATGGCTATAATGCTAATACTCAAATTCCTGTTTTTTCTCAACGACTTGTTTCCAAAAAGAGGATGGAGGATATTGCAAAAATATAAAGTTTATGATGAGATTCCTCTAATCCAGACATATTTGCAACCCTTTCACCACCTCAGGCAGGATTCTTTAGCCACCATCCAGTCGAACCACTAGGATTAAAAAGTGAGACCAAGGGCTTCCACAAAATTCCCATGCATTTCCCAATGTAAAATTAGACATTGCTAAAAGCTATTCATAACGACAGGACGAGAAAATGGCATGCCTGCCTGCCTATGAAAAGAGAATTAAATTTTTGGCGGTGCCATGTGGGGAGTGAGAAAATTCTTTTGGCTTGCCATATTCTTTTCAAAAAATAAAACACAATACCACATAATGCATCATGATGATATGACATTTTTCAAATGCAGACAGTATCAGCATTAGCCTTTGAGCTACAAATGAAATTAATCCTGTCAATTCATTGAATATTTATTATTATTAGTAGAAAAGCAACAAAGTTTTATATTTTGTATCATTTACCGTTTTTTGAGTGTAAAGCTGCAATCACGACTCTCTTTTTCCTCCTTTTTCAAATTATCTCGCTTTTTGTGAAGGAGCACACAAGAAACTCACTTTCCGTCCCACTTTGAAGTTTTTCTGACTTATTCACATAAATGCGTGGCAGGAAGGAGACGTTGACAAACGTTTTGATTGGAGAGCACAAAAACAACCTCAATTAATACAAGAATGTTTTTTCCAGTTTGGTGTACTACTATGATGATGATGATGATTTATGTGTGTTATTTGATTACACAAATGTCACTAAAAGTCACCACTCGGTGGGAGCACTAACAACGACATAATTTTCATGTCAGCAGTCACCTAAGCACACATATTGCACCGGGCTGAGGCAGGACACAATTCACCCCATAAGTAAATATTGTCTCCGCGCAGTTTATTTAGGCTAGTGCAATTTTCTAGTGTTTTTTTCTCTCTCGTTCCAGCTCCAAAATGGGAGGAAATGAGGTAGTGACACAGAAGACATTAATACGTTTCCCTGTGGGAAGAGTAGGAAAAAATGGCACAAGATGATAGCCGTGGAATTCGGGAAGAAGACGGGTTTTTCCTTCTTGCTCTTGTTCTAATAAATCCTTCCACAGTCACCGATAATGGGACAACTGAGAACACACAACATAACACAGAGGCTAAAGCTCTAGAAAACGGTTGGCTTGTTCCTGAAAAAGCAATGTGAATGCCAGAAAGTTAAGTAATGAATGCCTTCTCCAAACGATCTTATTATATACCACCACACCACACCACCCTTCTTCTCCCTCCAAGTTTTTTTTATAAGTTAACAAATACCAGTAGTAGCAGCAGCAGTAATATTGTTCCTATAAAAAAGAGTCTGATATATTAAGTTAGCTGTGGGGTTTGCCAAGATTGCTGCAGATTGGGATTTTTTTCTTGGGTACACCAAGAAAATGACATATTATGCAGGATACACGCCTTGTTTATTTTATTGCAGAGGAGAGTGCATTTTTTAGCCTCAACACCTTCACAGATTATATAAGTAACGTGTTCACGTCCNGAGGAGAGTGCATTTTTTAGCCTCAACACCTTCACAGATTATATAAGTAACGTGTTCACGTCCGTTACGGCAATTTAAAAGTGTGTCGTCGCCCGTTTGTTTGTTCTTTTGTTGTTGTTGGGGATTTTGTTTTATTAAATTTTTATATTAAACATGAAATAACAGCAGCCTTGCTTGCTTGAGGGAAATACAATGTTCTTGAATCAAAGTTTGTTGTTAGTTGTTGTTTTTTTATAATGTTATTATTTCCTAATGTAATTGTTTCAAGATAATAACACACAAGTTCAAGGTTCAAACAGAATAATAATAAAAAAACTTTTCTTGACCCTGAGCCACGCAGGGGTCACACTTGGAACAGTGATATTATTATGGGTCTCTCTGAGACGATGTCTGAGATGTCTGAATCCTCAATTCCCAAACTGGGGTAACATTTTACAAGGTAGGTAGGCTACACGCTCGAGTAGCATTAATGCTCCTTCTTTCCTCTTTGCCGTCTCAAGCAAGACTGCTCACTCATGAGCTGAGTAGCTACAGCGAGTTAAACAGAGTTAAGCTTTTTGCCATAAAAAGCAGCAGCGAGCAGCAAGCGAAGAAAAGTTGGGTGTACCATACGATATTTTATACATGCTCCTCATAACACATCCACTTCGCACAGCCATCTCACATCTCTCTGAAATAAAAGCCACAAAGAGTTACGTACACATATATAGAGAGTAGTGCTAGGGAAAATGGTGTGTATATAGGAGAGGAGCTAACCAACCCAATCCCTATCGGCTCCCTTTCGTACGCTTTTTTGCCTATTAGGGCTCCCACGAACACACGGAGGAGTGAGTCCAGGGCCGACAGTGCATTGACGATTTTTGCTTTTTCCGTCCGTGTTTGTTGCGTGCTGGATAAGCTGCCTACTACAACGCAAGAAAAAAGTATGAAAGGAAACTTATGTAACTTTTTCTTGTAGTTTAAAATTATAACATAAACATATGAGAAATGCTGGGAAAACTGGGGGAGACAAAGTGTGTTGTATTTTTTTCTAGAGAAAGAAAGTCTCCGGGAAAAAAAATCTGAAGACGCACACTTTTTTTTATAAATACATATACACTGTCATTTATATTTTTTTGTAGAAAGAGACACACGACCAGAGAAGAGAACCCTTGACTTTTTTGTGGACATTGGGCTCATTTTAAAGTTTTTCTTGGAGCGTAGTAGTGGTAGCAGCACAGGGCTCGTTCACCGCCTTGTCTTCGGATCTTGATGAGCATTCAGTCTTAAAGAAAAAATATGAGGGGAGAGAGATATGAAGTTGTGTGTGTAAAGCGGCAGAACTAAATGAGTTTTTGTGATATATGAAATAATGTTATGTAAAATACTTGTTAGCTAATTTTATTCAGGAAAAAGTTAGCACATAAAATTGCTATTCACCCGTCTTCCCCAGAAAAAGACAATTCAAGCATAACTCAAGTAGGGAATGTGAGAAAGGAAAGAAGGACACAACTTTTCAGAGGTTTTTTGGACCTGGAAGAAAGCTGAGAAGGAGAGTTGGGGAAAAGGGAGAAGATTCAAATCTCCTCGATTCTTTCTCCTCTGCGCGTTCATAAATGTGTGTGCAAGTCAAAAACCAAAGAGTAAAGACTATATAGGATAGGAGGAACAATAGTCAAGGAAGTTAAATGGTTCTGTGTTAAATGTACTGGTGTTTTACATGATCTACGCCTTTCCTGATACAACCATGAACCAGGAACCTTATCAGTTTCGAAGTTGTCCTAAAATGGGAACTACAACCCTCGATTTAGGTACGAGGACGAGGACGACGAGTTGATGACGCTGGGTCTGGATCTTTCTCATTTAATTATCAATTTTTATAACTGCCTCAAAAAAAAACTTTACTCCGATATAAATACGACGTTGGGTCTGGATCTTTCTCATTTAATTATCAATTTTTATAACTGCCTCAAAAAAAAAACTTTACTCCGATATAAATACGACGAAACTTTCATGAATACCAAATCAAACTTGGGAATTTTTAACAAAAATCAAATGACAACGTGACGGGGGTAGAGGTCTCTGACTCCACTTAAGTTTTAGTCTTTATGGGACAGCGCAGCAGGCAGAATGGTGACGAGATTCTAGAACTTTTTTTGCTTCAATTTGAGAGTGAAAAAGTTGAATAGTTGGAGGCTAATAATAAGGATATAGTCTTATTCTTATTTCTCCAAAAATCATTTCTAGACCCAGAGAGTAGTATTTATGCGACAAGAGTTACATAAAACATGGCCATTGTTTGAATGCAATTGGATGAAAATAGGTTCAAGGATGTGCATTGTATATATATATTCTTTAATATTGCGTGTTTGAATGTTTGCATTGTGCCCACACGAGTCGGGCTTGCTGTGGAAATTTTTTTTCTAAATGAAACATTGTGACTGCGCTCCCTCTTGTAGAAAGCAGTGATGTGAAACAACAAGATTACATATTATTTTGAAAACTTGTCCAACTTTCATTGTAAATCATATTACAAAAGATTAAGTTAAATTCAGCTGACACGGAGGAAGCAAGGCTGGCAACAAAAAGCAGACATTGAAAAGCTTGAAGACAGACAAGTTTTATTTTTTATTTGTCTGCTGCTGCGGTATCTTTTGATTCAGGAAAATATATCCGAAACTTGGGAATTGAGAAAAGAAAAGAATTTTTTATTATTTTTTCCTCCTATTTTTGTTTCAAATCAAATGTTCCATAATATCTTGACTGTGACCCAAAAGATCATAAATATGAATGAACAATAGTTATAAATGCGAAAGAATAAGATAGGATTAGACAACACAGGATTATTGTGTGCGGTTCTTATGTCACTACTAACCTACTTAGGTTATTTATTGGAGTCGCTGGAAACATGGTTGGGCCCATTGTAATTGTATGGTATTTCCATGTCCTATCAAAACCTGAACAAAAAGTTTTTCATTTCAGATCCCGAGAGAACCTACGCTACTATAGAATACATTAAGACAGATTGGAAGCAAGCGTCGTTTTTTTCGCTTGTAAGTTTTTTTTGGTTAATACTGAAAGGGAGATGGATAAAAGTTGAGAAGGCAAAAAAAAACGATGGATTTATTTATTTTTCTTATTCATTTCACCTTTGGCATTAAAAATATTTAAATTCAAGTCATACCTAATTTACAATTTTCCAAGTTATACAATATATACGACTCATTCAATCCGGGGCTGAATTGGGAGAGACGAGAGTGAGACGACATGTCTCCCAGTAATTGATGGGTTTTAATCCAATCAATGTCATCCGTCAGTCAACCAGTTTCGCTCTTGTACTGGATGGTGTCTTGGATGCTGACTCGACGGTGCATGCATTCCCTCCTCTTTTAAAGCTTCTTCAGGAGGGTCTCCTCTATAAATTATTAAGTTGGAATGGAAGAAAAAGAAACCTTATCGCAATAAGAGCCTTGTTTAGACCACTAGTCAATTTAAGAAATGTATATCCTTACAAACTCCACGTCTAGGTGTCTATCCTCATTGTAGGGTACCCGCGTGCCCGTACTATCTATATAATCTATCGTATCTACAACACACTTTAGCGGAACAGCAATATCAGACCTATGTATAAAATGGTTTACGGATTTCTTAACAAAATATTGTTCGGCGCATAAGACTAAATGCATTGACATGCAGGATTTTTTGGGGTAGGTATTTTTAACTTTTGATCTGAGGATGTTTGAGTTGAGACGACCCGTGGGAAAGGCTATGCTACATGCTATCTTTATGAAAGTATGCACAACTGTGCCGGTGGTGACCTCCCAGCAGGATAATGTAGCATTTTTGTTTATACTACAATTATTATTGACTGTGAGTTTTGTAACAACATGAGGAACATGTCCATATGCAGCGACTGAAAAATTCAATATGCATACATGTTTGCATGTAAATTGGCTCCGCTACATTGCATAACATGTATCCCCTGCGAGATACAATTTAACAACGGAAAGGAACTATTATTTAGGATTGTTCCTTTTTAAAAATGTGGTGTGGGTGCTTAACACGCTGAGCATCTTGACGCACGAGATATATGTTGCTCA
>JAANSN010006498.1:0-10421 GCA_036850665.1 Dicranocentrus wangi | reverse complement strand
TTTTCTTTGCTCTCGTCGTACCACCGACTCATCAATGACCCTCTGTAACTCCAAAATACTGAGCAGAGCCCCACGACATTCGGAGCAACAAGGTGGTGGTTGTGGTGTCATCATTGTAGGATGAAATAACTGACTAAAACTGGATTCCTCCTCCTGCCACCCCCTCAACTCCTCCTCCAAGTCATCCCTCCCCCTCCTCAAAATTTTCCAAAAGAACCGCAAGGCTTCTCTAAACTCGGCAGACAGCTGGTCACCACCGTCGTCACCACCACCACCACCACGGTCCAAAATACTGGTCGTCGGTTTGTGGTCCAAACTGCAGTTACAAATGAGACACTTCTTGTTGCACCGACTCCACCGGCCGCCACCGACGACGCCGACCCCCTTCTCCATCCCATCATCATCATCATCACCACTCATCACTAATTTTTTGAAACGAAAACTTAGTCACGATTTAAACTATTTTGTGAAAACGATAGGTCATATACACTCAGCCCGATTGACAATAGTGTCAACCCGACATAATATGTCATATAATAATTGTCGACGAAGAAATTATACAATTTACAGATTAAAACTTTGAAACTTGTTGTTGTTGTTTTGCTTCATTCGATTCTCTGCATATTTGTAAATATTTTCTGTCTATTCTGCTTATTTTTTCAAACTGAGGTTGAAACCGCCGGATTCTCAGGATACCCACATTTTATGGTTTCGAAAAAAAATACCCTGACGATGATATATGTACTGTAGTAATAATTGTATCCTATCGTAGCTATTTTCAAAGGCTATTAAGCCTCTTCTGACAACTTTGTACTTATGCATTATTATCCCCCCCACTAATAGTGCGTGTTTGGGCGCACGCCGTTATTTCCAGTAGCTCTTCGAAATAACTACTATTTGAATAGACATTCCGGATTTTTTTGACAGAGATGTAAGTCCTGGAGGAAGACAGGGATGCTAAAGTTGGCGTATTGATCCATTTTATATTAGAAAATATTAATGACATGGCATGGCTTAGCACACGAACTAATTTCTTGCTCCAGTTCACATAACATCCCGGTGAGTGCCTCCTCCGGCGTCCCGTTTTTAATCCAATATTCTATCACGTTCCCCGTACGGAATTTAATTTCACTGGAGAGACAGAGCCTTCCTGGTTATGACTGTAATTTACGAGTAATGACAAACCTGACACAATGTTTCATTTTTATGCAAACTATAAAAGTCTCCTTAGCTCATACTACAATTGACAGTCAAATTCAAACTACTATCAATAAAAAACGACTAACAAAGACAAAGAAAAATAAAAAGTACTTGATATTGGATCTGGTTTCGTTGGAATTGAAAATCCAGCTACATCCTACTTTGCTAATACTGTGTGTATACTTTTAATATTTTCACTGTGGGTCATGGGAAAAAGCGAAAGTGGTATTGGTGCTTGTGATTCACAAAAGCTATAAAGCATAAATGAAAGTGGTATTGCGTGCTTGTGATTCACAAAAGCTATAAAGCATAAACCTTCCCTTGATATGAGGTTTATCAACTTGAAATCTCTCATTTATTTATATAGGTTGTTCAAACAACAAAAATTGTGGAATGGGATTGCTCTTCGGGAAAATACAGCTGACAATGAAAAGAGACACTGACACTAAATCCCATACAATCAACTTCACTTCTAAAAGTGTAAACACAATAATACACAAAATCGGTATAGCGAGTGCTTAAAGTAAGGGACAAATCCCGAAGGGCCATACAGCAAAGCCAGAATGTGAAGGAATAATGGACCCGTAAATTTCGAGCTGCCCAAAAGGAATATAAACGACCAAAGTACAAAGAAGATCATAAAACGATTCTAGCGTGGGAAAGGATGAGAGACTAATATGACGTACATTAATATAAGTATGTTGATGACACAAGGAAGTGGCTCCACTCGTATTGGAAATGTTTCACGTATAATTAAGAGAATTAGTACGAATGTCCATATGTACAAATAATATCGAATTATGGTACTGTTACTTCAGCTGGTCATTTTGTTGGTGAAAACCAGATGAATAAGAGCGTACAATATGTCATAATGAATTCGTTGAAGGGTATGCGTTTTACGGCACTTCAATTGATTTCTTGATCAAGCACTTTTGCCTGGATAAAGATCCTAGGTAAACAAAGCCTTTTACATTACATTACATTTCAATGTTAGGCATACGTTAGATGCAGATTGCACGGGAAAACTCCATTTGGGGGAACAATGGTCTTAGTGAGACTGACTATGAGAAACTGTGCAAACACAACCACAAAAAATATCTTTTCCTTCTTCTATTCTCATACTCTAATTTCATTTCAGGACCGATTTACTCGATTTACGTAGACTAACTTTTCCTCATTTCCAGTTACGAGCGAGCAGTAGACAGAACTGCAGAGCTGAGAAATTTTTTTGATTGCCTGTACTTTGTTTAGTGAGTCTCGTTTCGAGTTGATATCCCAAGTATTCCAAGTTTTTGACTCTGCGCATAGTTTAATCACGAACTCTGTAAAGTGTGGAAGCGATATTATGTAAAGACCTATGATTTTTTAGTTTATATCCAGTTAACACGCAAGAGCTTAGCAGTTGCTTTGAAAGTGAACAATCTTTTTTCCTAATTAAAATGAGTAGAAACAGGAAAAGCACACGTTTGAACACAGCAAAGAAGACGAAGAGCGGAGCATTGGCGTTCAATTGTCAAAAAAAGAGTCCGGTAATCAATATTCATTAAAAATGTACTTGGTTGGTATTTATAAACAAGAAATGGGCTAAAAAGTGACAACTAAATGACCAATGAGTGCATCATTAATAGAAGAAGTTTTGCATCAATTGTAAGTATCTTAACAGATCGAGATTATATCCATGTTTTTTTTTGCCGTCGGAAGCGTATAAGGGAAAAACTTTCTTCTAAAAGAAATCTACATGTGCACTAATCATTGAAAAAAATAATTACCATAAAATCATTAAATTGAAACAGCTTATGGCTGCATTTGAATTGCTGTTCTTCTCTACCTTGTGTACGCATGAACGACATAGATAGAAAAATTTTCCGATTATGACTAAAAACGAGTTACAGCATGGGCGCTACTGTCATTACTATCATTTCTATCATATATATCCTAAATAAATAAATATATAAATATATAAATGGATCCTAATACGAACTTAAACGAGTTGAATGTCGAAATAATAATTTATTGAGCTAGACAGATTGAAATAATTCATTCTGGTTACCATACTTTATGACCAGGAATAAATTAATTAAATGCAATTAACATTTAGCATAATTATGCTGATTCAGTTTACACAGTTTACTCATTTGAGGCATTTTTGATTAAAACTTTTTACTATCTCTATATATTACATATTTCAACAAGCACCACCACTTCACTTAGAAATTATCATTCCCATCGTTGTATGCGCACAGACTTATATCACAACATTCCCAACAAACTGGTTTGATATAGATGGGCTGGTTGAGGAGACAAAATATTTAACCTACATTCATTTAGATAACTTGGAAGGGGGAGGGTGGTGCGAGAGGTCTATTATTCTCATTATTCTCTAGTTGCTCAGTGAAAAACATTGTGATTGAGTGGAGTGTTGAGATTGAGAGTTGAGCATAGTGAGCATACAGACGTTTTCGATTCTTGGGCTTTTTTCTATGGTTATTAACTACA
The DNA here is from genome assembly GCA_036850665.1 of Dicranocentrus wangi. Lineage (NCBI taxonomy): Eukaryota > Metazoa > Arthropoda > Collembola > Entomobryomorpha > Entomobryidae > Dicranocentrus > Dicranocentrus wangi. The sequence goes on along the minus strand of JAANSN010006498.1, from coordinate 6,725 downwards.
TGGCATTTTAGCGTATTTAGAATATTTGTTAATTTGAGGTGTATTTGTATTTGCTCTTAGATATCGGCTTCAAATACCACCGAAATGGAGAAGAAATTTTTGCAAATGCAAATCATTTACGGAAATAGAGACACTATATCAAAGCATCAAAACATCACTTAAACTCGAGCTACAGGGCATCGAGCTAGTGATTGGAGAAGTTTTATGTGACCAAATAAACTTGAAATATGCAACTACGTATTTCAGCACCGAACTCAGACCAGAGGTGTTGTCCGAATTTGTGATGTTAGATTTGGAGAAAGAACACATATCTACGGAAAAGGAAAATGCTAAGCATTCCATTTTTAAATGTATTTCAATGTACTCTGCGTCAAGCCACCATATAGATTACAGAATTATCACAATGTCTTTTATTGTAAAGATTTTTACTACATGGGATAGCCTAGTATTAAGGCTCGACAACGAGATTTTACAATCCACTATTGTTGAATTGGCTAAGGATAATGTCGGGATGCCATTTTATAAAATCGCATTGCTCTCGAGTGTATTGGATACGAGGGTAGAACTCGTAACACCAATCTGCTCTGAAGCTGTTCTAATTAAATTTGATTTGTTTGGTCCTCATAATTCTAATTTGAGAATCAGCAAATATGGAAGAACATGGCAAGTCATTGCAAGGAAAAATAAACAGAGCTGTGTTGAATTAGGTCAAGTGTTGCAACAAAGGCGTTTAGACACTGTATACAGTGGAGAACAAATTTCCGCGATCAATCTGGCACCTGAAGTAGACGAAGTGGAATTGCCGGAATACCAAGGAATAGCGAATGAAAATTTAAATCCTGTACGACTTCCATTTTCAAGCAAGGTATGAGCTCAACTTGACTAAACATCATGTAATAGTTATGCAAAACTTTGTATTGTATAGATCTATAAGAGATAAGCGTATTTGCAATTCGTCATAATGTCTCAAAAATCGTTATACGAAGGTAATAACATTTTGCGTAATATTTGCTTACAACTATCCTACATATGTGCATAGATATGGCCCTTTTCACCTTCTGTGTCGCTGATGCTTTCATCCTCCCTTTGGGGAGGTTCCTTAGCGTTTTCACATATCTGCTTCCAGACTACGGCGCTGACTGAGTAGACAGTTTGCCTTCTTTTGTCGCACATTTTTTGAATAGCTATAATATGCAATGCATCGCATGGGAAATCCTGCCTTCTTTTATGGTATGGATAAACAACAATCACGTAATTCAGTTTGTCGGACGGATGTTTTTTTGCACTCTGTTGTGCACGCAAGAATGTTCAAACATTTCCGTTTCAGGGACTTGCATGAACCGAAAATTTACTTTATTGCACGTATGAAAATTCTACAAGTAAAGTAGTAATTATTATTTATCTGCTTCATTATATCACTGTGCAATATTAAGCGTACAATAAAATTCTCATTTGAGATTCTTAATTCTAAATCGGCTTATCATTTTTGTACACAGAATGAATACATGAAATCGCATATTTTATGACTCATTCGGTATGCAACTGTGCGTGTGTTGGCGGAAAGGTCTAGTTAAGGAATAACAAAGATAAAAAGATGATTATGGAGCCGATTTTCGTTTCCAGCCATGCTACAATGTCATTGTAATCTTGATCACAATACTATTGTCACAATACTATTTTAAAGGATGAGTGAAATAAGTTTAAATTTTTACATGCGAAATGAAATGCTTGATTCAGCGTCAGAAAAATTGTAATATACAAGTATTTCAGTCTGATGATGATGTAGGAATTTCTAGTCGTCGTGATCGACTGATCGCAGCAATAGTGAAAGAAAATATTAAGCATAAAATATTGCATTTAGGTTGAAAAAGAATTGTAATATGGCATGGCAATACATTTTTAGCTGCTAGTAGGATGATATTTATTTTTCTAAAAACGTCTAACAAATACATCACACATGTTTTATGTTTCAATTTAAAAAAAAACAATTTAACCAATAATCATTTATACAAGTTTCCGTTTCATCTCATCAAGCTAAGCTTTTAACAATTAAAGTGGATGACATTTATTTTTATGATTCGAAATTAACGTATTGACTGACATATATATATAGCGACCCACTTTTATTCAAGAAAAAAACACAATGAAAATTTTTAAATTACTGTTTATTTATGGGTAAAAGGATTTTAAAAAATCCATAATTCAAAACTAATATTAATTATGTTTTTACTTTGCCCACTTTCACTTCCTCTTGCATTACACCTTCAAGTTCCTCCAACTCCTCCTCCCCTGCAACACTACTACTCACTCTCACTTTCATGTAATGGGTCATCATCATTGCCGTCGTCGTTGTAGCCCACGTCCACCGCGCCAAAATGACTCTTTCTGACATGCTTCGTCATGCGGGAGCGGAGTGGGAACACTTTATCACAGTGGTCGCAGGGGAAGGCAATTTTAGGTCCGAAAATAACGGGCCGCTGCACTTCCAGTAGTAGTGGTAGCTCCTCCTTCTTGGCAGCATGCACTTGATGTTCCTTGTGAGAAGCTTCCTGGTGACGACGCAAATTGCTCCGGAATTTGTAGCCCATTTCACAGTATTCGCACTGGAAGGGCCTGAACTCCGTGTGAGAGACGGAATGCCTCTTCAAACTGCCCTTGTTGGTGAATCCCTCCCCGCACTGCTCGCAAATGAAGGGACGCTCGTTCCTGTGGCTCCTGACGTGGGTCAGATAGCGCTCCCCGTCCCGCCGGTGGAACTTCCGGTCGCAAATCGGGCAAACCCGCTGCTGCCTCTGTAGCTCGGGCTTGTGCGCTCGGGAAATGTGGCTTCGGAGGGAGACCAAGTTCAGCAAGCTGATCCCGCACTCGTCGCACTGGAATTGCTTCCGAAGGGCTCGCGGCAGGTGGGTTTGCTTGTGGGTTTCCAATCCGACCGCACTCGACAGCCCCTTCCCGCACTCGTCACAGGTGTGAAGCTCAATTCCTCGACCCATGGATAAGGATAAAGTCTCCATTTCATCAGTGCCCCCCTCCTTGTCCGCTTCCACTAGCAGCAAAAAGGGGGCCGGAGGTTGGACAGCTGCAATGGATGCCGACAGCTCGGCCGCGTTCTTGTGGGACCACAGGTGAGCTCGAAAGTCGTCCTTTTTCCCGGAGCTGGTGACCACCGGCTTGGAGCATTATTTCGCAAATGCAGGTTGCCACCACGGAGGACCCCTCGTTGTTACAGCGGAGGATGTGGGTACGGAAATGCTTGATGGTGGAAAGTAACTCGAGGCACAGGGGACACGTCCGAGGTTTTGCTACAAAAGACAAAAAACGACAAAAAATTTTCAGTGAATTCAGTTTTCAATTTAAAAAAAAGTAATTCAAAAAACAGTTTAATTTTTTTCTATCATCAAAAGCTTACTCTTGTAGTCACCCTCTGTCTCGTGAAGGGTGAGAATGTGAGCTCGCATGATTTTAAAGTCAGATTCCTCCAGTCCCTCTGTAGTATTAGTTTCCCCGCTGCAGCAGCCCGGTTCCAAACAGGTCAACTTTCCTCCCGACCTCCCGACCACGGTCAACTTGTGAAGGAGGAGGCTCTCCGTTATCCGCATGAACATGTTTTGATTCACGATTTTCAAATGGTCGTTCACACCAATCCCACTGGACCTGTCATCAGTCCTCCTTGGTCGTCGTCTTCGTCGTTGTTCCGACGACACCGGGGTTCTTCGACTATTACGCGTACTGTCAAGGACAGACAGCGGTTGATCCCTTTTTCTGTCAATATAAAAAACCAAAAATTGCTTGAAAAAAAGATTAGGATTGGCTCCAAAAAAATGTCCAAATCTTTATTTCCAAAACTTCTTACTTCTTCATTTTTTTAACCGGCATCGTCCTTTTTTTCCCTTCACCTTTCTTTCCTCCTGTTCCATTCTTGAGCGCACTCCGAACTTTTCTCTCCTTCGCAGCCTGAATGTCAGCCTCCCGCTCCTCCTCATTTTTGTGGGTGAGGGCGTGTTCCCGCAATTCCGTCAATTCCAGGCCATTCCAACACCCAGCCTCTTCCTCTGGAATCGGTTTCCAGCAAGCCTCGCACACAAATTTGAATTGTGGTTGGTGGTCCGAGAGGAGGTGGTTTTTGAGGAGGACACCGTCACAAAATTCCTCGGTGCAGAGAACGCAGCTTCGTGGTTTTGCTAAAATGGAATAAAAAAATGATGAAAGAAATGAATCCAAAGTTAAAAAATTATCCAGTTATAATTTTTTAATTATTACAAAAAATGGAGTTTATTATTTTACTGGAATAGTCTGCCTCGATGTGATCATGAACAATGTGATGTCTCATGGCTTGAAAGGCGTTGTAATCAGTTCCGGATATCCTTTTTTTGGAGCACCCCTCCTCCAAACAGGTAAACCCCACCCCGGGGGAAAAGTGGATTGAAGTGTTTTGATACAGGAGATGCTCGCTGCCCATCAGGAAAAACTTGTCGCATTTGGGTCGACGACGCTGCTGCTTGGGATTCCAATTTTTGGTAAAGAAATTTCGGCCCAACTTTTTCGGCTGCTTAGTTGAAGAATTGTTATATTCCCTACAAAACAGAGAAATTATTATTATTATTATATTTTCAAAGTGAATAAATAATAAAATAGTTAATTATCTATATAATATGCGTACGTTTATTGTTTTACTTACTCATCGTCAGCATCATCATCAATACCGCCATCCGAAACTTGTTGAGGTTCGTCTTGTGATTGTGAATCTTCTGGACCATTTTCGTCGCCCCCGTTGTTGTCACCATCCGCCGACGCGACGACGACGACTAATTCCTCCTCCTCCTCCGTCTCCCTCTTGACACGGTCATCGTCAGAACAGGTCGGCATCACCATGATTTTACTTTCCAGTCTTATTTCTTCTGGCCGACGACGACAAGAAGGCCAACTTTTCTTCAAGTTTTTCCTCTCGGTTTTACTATTAAATGTCGTCATTTTTGCCGATTTGGCCCTTTTTTGCAAGTGTCCGACGACGACTTTGGGGTGCATTTGATGACGTTTTAACTCGCCCCGACGTCCGATGCCGCCGCTCTCCAGGGCATCCTCCTTTTCCTTGTCGCTTTTATGAGTCCAACTGTGCTCCCGGAGCTCCTTCAATGAGAGTTGGACCGGCTTCCAGCAGGATTCACAGACGTGCTTGAAGTCCTCCGGGGGGTGAGCCAGGAGTAAATGGTTTTTGAGGAAGGTCCCGTCGGAGCATTCCTCAAGGCAGAGAACACAGCCTCTCGGCTTGGCTAAAATTAAATGAAACAATAATTTCAATCCCTTAATTACTTAATTACAATCTACAATCAATTATTATTATAAACAGCCCCCAAAATCGGAAATCGAGTCAAACTAAATTATTGTTATTTATTATTTATTGCTCTCACTGGAATAGTCTGCCTCGGTGTGGTCTTCCAAAATGTGAGCTCTCATCGCTTGGAAGGCATTGTAGTCCGTGCCGGAAATCCTTTTGGAGCACCCCTCCTCCAGACAGGTGAACCCCACCCCGGGGGAAACCTTTATGGAGGTATTTTTGTACAAAAGGTACTCCCCCTGGTGGCCCACCAAAAAGAAAGCGTCTGACTTCGGCCTTCTACGCTGTTTGACACCAGGATTGGCGCTAAAGAGCTTTTTCCACTTCATCGCTTTTGGTTCATTTATGGTCCTATTTGCTGGAACCTGCTGCTTCTTTTTCCCATTATATTTGAGCGCATTCCGAACTTTCCTGTCCTTCGCAGCCTCAATGTCAGCCGCCTTATCCTCCTCGCTTTTGTGGGACGAGGCGTGATCCCGGAGTTGCACCAGCTCCTGTTGTAGCGCCGAGCTGAGCCCATGCTCCTCCGGAATGGGCTTCCAACAGGCTTCGCAGACAAACTTGAATTGGGGTTGGTGAGCCAGGAGGAGGTGGTTTTTGAGGAGGATCCCGTCCGGAAATTGCTCACGGCAGAGAACACATCCTCGCCGCTTTGCTAATTGAAATGAATAATAATGAATATAAAAAATGGAAATTAATGTATTGATAAAATGAATTCAATTATGAAAAATTAAATTACTAAAATTGATTTTTTTACTGGAATAGTCTGCCTCAGTGTGGTCGTGGGCAATGTGACGTCTCAGCTCCTGAAAGGCATCATAGTCCGTGCCGTGGATCTTCTTGGAGCACCACTCCTCCAGACAGGTGAACCCGCCCCCGGGGGAAAAGTGGATCGAAGTGTTTTGATACAGGAGGTGCTGGCTGCCCATCAAAAAGAATTTGTCGCATTTGGGTCGTCGTCGCTGCTGCTTGGGATTCCAAGCTTTGGTGAAAAAGTGGGGCAACTTTGTCTGCTTATTTGAAGAATATTCCCTAGCAAAACAAAACAATGCAAATTGAAAAAATCCAGTGAAGTTTGTTTTATTTTGTTTTTGATTGACAGAAGCTTATTTTACTTTCGCTGTACTTACTCGTCATCATCATCATCGCCGGCATCCGCATCTGCGTCATGGAGTTCCTCGTCGTCGTCGTCGACCCCGACCCCTATTGATTTCTTCATGTTTGACCTTGACGGCGGCCGCACCATGTTACTGTCCTTTGCATCAGGCTCCTCGTCGCTACTACCACTGGCAGCTTCAGAGCGACCACTTCCTCCTCTTCCTCCTCTCAACGACGACTTCCGAATCACGTTGAATGCTCTCAACTTGCTTAGCCTCATTCCCGATCCCGA
>JAANSN010006497.1:0-10422 GCA_036850665.1 Dicranocentrus wangi | reverse complement strand
TCACACAATGTCTTCGCCTCTCGTATTTGTACTTTTTTGGTGATCTGCCACATTGTCATACTTGCCTGAGTAAAGCTTTTGAAGTTATCAATTTAAACTAGGATTTACAAAACCATCTAAACTGGACCTGAAATGGAAATGGTGCTTACCCGTATGAACCGAACCAATGATTATTAATTTTTACTAATTCCCGCTGGATCAGTTAAAGTCGTCATCATTTGACTTGGCTCAACTCAGGAGTTGACTATTATACCGTTGCTATAGCTAGAACTAGTAATGTTTAATACCGAATTGAGTCTCAGACCGTATACCGTATCTCGTCAGAGTTACGTTAACCCCTACGCAATACCATGGTTACCCCAATACACCTGAACGACTACAACAACAGCTTTCGTCGTCGTGGCAAGTGGCAATTTTCGTGTTTCCCTTTCTCTTGAATGAAATTTTCAAATTCCTGGCAATATTAACAGTTGTGGTCATTTCTTTTTTTATATATATAATTCATCCGTTGTTTTACAAGCGGTGAAGTCGTGGTTGAAAAGTATTATTTTTTTAGACCATTGTTTCCGTAGCTACAAATTAAAGGGCTTTACTCGCAATCCATGGCATAGGTAATTAAAATGTGTAATAATATCAAACGATGATATTAACAAGGATGAAGGCAACCGTTCGGTTTCATCATTTATTGCAGAAATATGATTTTGTTTAGCTGTAAGTTTGCTTTTTGTTGTTGTTGGTTTTTTTGTATAATACGTTTTATCTTTGTAAATTAATGTGAATAGTTTAATTTAACTAAAAATCTACGTGAAAGAAAAGTGTAAAATATTTTTGTTACTCGAATAAATAAATGAAACGAACATACATAGACCAAAATGTTCCGCGTGTCTGCGTTGTTATGATATGTTGAAATTAGGGTATAAAGAATTGTAACCAGGAGTCGTTTCATGTAAATAGGTATATATATATATACCTTCGTAATGTAAGGTCTAGTAAGTTACATGAATGTGTCGCGAAGCACTGGATGCAGTTTTGTAGGTACGAATCTCGTCTCGATGATGCATAATAATACAGATACAAGAAGGATGAAACTAATAATTAACAAATACTGTAGTTGTAAGTAAGGATAATAATGCCTAGGGACTATTATTAGTAAGTTATTTAAGTTTGTAATACAAGCAAAAATTTAAACGGAAATATTAATGAAAACTTTAACTATATATAATATATAACATACAATATATATAGCAACACTGAACTGTCCTTGGTTGCGGGCAGAGTCGGCAAATATTTAAGCATCAGCAATGAAATTCAAAGTGCAAATTTTTCTCATTTTAATAAGTAATTTTCAAACTAAAAATGTAATTAAGGTAAAAACAAAGTGTAAAGAGAAATGTGTAAATTTGTCTTGTACATAGGTTATATATATACAAGTGTACAATAGGCACGTCTTGACATTTTGTAAAAATTCGTAGATGTAGTTGTTTTTAAAATGATTTGAAGCGAAACAACGTTTCAATCCGTTTAGATATAATAAATTTACTAATTAAATACATGCGTCTGGGGTAATTTTAAAACAGCTACTTAATACGTCATATATATGAAATGAAAACGAACAGCTCTATACATGATAACGCTGGACTTAAAGAATAATATGTATTTTACAAAAGCTATAGAAATCTAAAGGTAGGTATTGACGAAGATACACCATTATTTACTGATTAACTAAATTTATTACTTAAAAAATGCGTTTCGGCTAAAAAATAAAAAAAGGTTGTATAATCTTCCACGGAGAAAAACTAGAAGTAAAAACTGAGACAATGTTCTTCACCAGCAGAGATGTAGTTTGTAGAAGACAGGAATTTCTATCCTAGATATTTCTGAAATTTTATATGTTTAAGAAGTGAGCAATGACTTCCATCATTGTTTCGATGAGTGATATTTATTTCGACTTCGTTTCGTTGTAATAAAATAAGTCATCGGAAAACTTTTCAACATGAAGCAATCATCTACCATTTTCATTTTCATGCAGAGAAGCTTTTATTATAATCATGAGGAAAGGTGGTCAATGTTGTAAAACAGCTAAGAAATATGTAGACTTGCATGGGTATGTATGCCTTTCATTCAATCTCTGAAATTCGCCGACCTTGTTGCCGCCGCGTTGCAAATACATTAGATGAAATGGCATCTGTTTGACACAGTCAGTCAGACATCATTGAACATCTCGTAATATATTACTACAATAGATACCACACACTTGAAGAAATGTTATTCACAAAAACTCGTCAATTCTTCTCGAGTTAGCTTATTGTCCACTTTCCAGCAATTCCAGTCTTTGCTGTGTGGAACATAATATCCCCGCCGAACCTGACTGGAAAATTTCATGCATTCTCGACTCATGAAGTCATCATTACATTAGATCATACGGCCGAAACTGAACAACAACCTAAGTATTATTGCATAGATATATATATAAATCCCAAGTAGGATAAGCTGGAATATACAAAGAATGGCAAATATAACAAGTGAGTAGTAAGTAAATGGCTCCAATCCAAACATTCCAACCTCCAATTTTTTTATAGGAACCTTAAAACCAGAGGCAGACGGTCGGTGGTCTGGTGGTGCTGGACTAAGCACTCAACTCTGCCTCCAAAGCACCCACAGCTAACTCATCATAGCTTTCATTTCATAGCATGCACATTTGATATTTAAAACTCACACGAGTTCTTGTAATTACTTGGAAAATCCAATGAATTGACATATTCTACAACTCTACTACAAGGTTTCATTAGACTCAACCTTGTTTGCTACCCACCAGGTATATGCCAGTTTGAACAAAGTAACCACAAACGCTGTTGAAATTTAATGTTATGCTCCGCTATAGTTTTTGGGAGGAAAAACACTTACAATTGGTTTTCAAAATGTATTCCCTACAAAACCAGTCCGTTTTTACAGTATATTACTATGCATTCATTCATTCATTCATTCATTTAGTAATTCAATGAGTTAACTTTGGTTGGCATTTGTAACCAACCACGTCGTTTAATAATAGTTTACATAAAAAACCATTAAATTCTTGCCATTATAGGTGCTGCAGAGGCAGAATTGCATGTGCTGTAGAAGAGCCAGCCAGCGCCAGTCAGATAGACAGGTGCTGGCTTGAGTGCGATGATAATATATTTTGTATAGGGAAAAGCAGATGGATTAATGTACATGCACATATGTACTGCTGCATAATATATTTCGTGTGTAGTCGTAGTCCATATAATAACGGAGCAGAGAATAAGAGGGATGATAAAAGAGGCATGAATGCATTTACCTCCTGAAAACCTTCTCAATCTCACTCATATTATAATCCTCCTCTCATCTCGCTCCTCTCTGTCTCTATATGGCAATATTTAATAATAAAAACAAACGAATGCACACTTACAAGAGTTGCAAGTTGCAAGCCCTTTTTGCTGCTGCTGACAAGAAGGCTCATCACATCATTTCATTATCATCATATCATATGTAATCCGTATAGCATATAACAGAGGTGAGGAAGGAGCTGTGAGAGGGGAAGAAGAGGAGGACACACTTCAATAATTCTACGTGCGTAATAATTCTTTTACAGTTAAAAAATAAATGAGTTGGAGCAAAATGTTTCAATTTTTTAGAAAGCGGGCATAGCCTTCTTCTTGTAGTGCTAGCTTGTGGTCGAAATGGAAGACAAGTTAATTTTGACTTTGCAAACTACAATCGAAACTAAAAGTCGTCACGACCAATAGTGAATAGATGTACGATAGAGAGGGATTAAGATTTTTAGAAAAAAGTTTAGAGCTCGAGTCATACAAGTCTACTACTACTCTACTTTTACAATACTTTACTATGCTCCCGCCGACTTGTTCTAGAATAATACAAAATTAACTGGACTCGAGTAGTTTGGCAGTGACTGGAATAGATTGAAGATTGATATTATGATTTTCATTAATTAATTACTTACTACTACTTGTGTCATCAAGGTGTTGTTACTGCCATTGTGCCTACTCCACGTGCGTCGTGCAACGTGAAAAGCTTTTGTGAATGTCAGAGTGTTACGCTTAGGAGGACCACCGTAAGATTAACTACGCAAAAAAATCTACTACTTAACTGTTAAAGTCAAAAGTGGCCGGAACAGAATTGGCAGTGTCTGATAGTTAGCAATACAAATATTTCACTCGATATTAAATACTCACGTAAACCGGTAGTTGGCAATTGAGCTCATTAAATGTGAAGAAATGACGAGCTACGGTTGACAGTGCAGTGGTGTGTGGTACAATAAAGGAAGAACGGTAAGAAAGGGTGCTGCTAAACATACTCCTCCGAGCACTGGGGGGAGTGAGAGTAGCTGCTGTAGGGAGTGAATGAGTGGGGGGAGTAGCAAGAGAAAGTTGTTCCAAGCTCCGCATTCAATCGGGGGGAAATTAACTTGGAAACGAAGTGAGTATGTTAAAGCCAACCGCAACCCTCTCCTCAGTAATGTGTTGTAATGACAGTCAACAGTCAGTAAAATTGAAAATAGGAAGTAGTTAACGTAGCGTACTATAGCAAAAGCTTTTAATACATTTCATATTATACTCCCTTTCTAATAATACCATATACTAGCTTAACCCTTTCTGACAACCATTACCAGTCACCAGTTACTTTTAGAGCACGGTCATCAAAAGTGGATTAGTATATAAAAATAATGAATATTAAGTTTAAGACAACCAACCTAGATTTGATTTTCATGTAATTATATCTATAATAAGCCTAGAGCAGTTATAAACCAAAGGTGGACTACTAGTGTAGAAGATTAATTAACAATTGACATATTTTCATAATAATATTCCATCTAAGTCCCATAGATCAGAAACTTAAAAGAAGTTAGCTTCAAACGTTAAAATTTTCCTTTTTATTTATATGACCTGGTATATGACACAGCAATTATTAATGCCTTTAACTGCAGTATTAGTATTACTCGTATTAATCACCATCTGCATTATCTGCAATCTCCCGCGACTCATTACTCATTAAATTATAAAAAATGTCATGCTTTTGCTCACCAAATAAACACTGTGCCTGCTTACCTTACCACCTATAAACATTATAATGATGATACAGTTTTCTATTGGTTGTTGTATTAACTAATTGGGGATTTTTCTTTCATTGCATTGCATTGCAGCAAACCCAATATAGCTTTGCGGCAGGGAGTCTTCTCCATCTCCAACACATTGGGAAACCCAGACTTCCAGTCACTTCCAGCAGTCCAGAGTCCAGCCCTAAGTGCCAGACAACTCTCAACGTCTTAATACAATACAATTAGTATACATCATCGGTATGTACAAAATAGGAAAGCGTAAGACGACTGCATTATTATATACACATGAACAGCATGATACTTAATTGCTATTGATTCCCGTAATACATATAATGAGTGGTTGCTTTTACTAAATTGCTATTACAATTATATAGGCGGCTGCTGACTGTGAGAGACCACCACATGTAATGAATTTCTTGTTGATGAAGGAGGAAACACCACGCCATACTACTCATCGCATCGCATCATCATCATCATCATTGCCCGTGTCGTTGCTTCTTATCTACTTTGTGCTGCTGCTGCTGCTGTGCGAGATTTAGTTAAGAAAAGTTTTCTTCCGACAGGAAACAGGGCTGTGCTGCTGCTGAATTTTGGTGCGTAAAATATCTTTACTCGTCCAATGTCAGAGTCTTTGGATGGGATCCAAAAGCTAACGTCTTCTAAGACGGCTGTAACAAAAAGACTAAAGAGGAAAACCAATCGACGAAATCTATACCGTATATGTGCTTTTAGGAGACAAGGTAAAAAAAATAATACTTGTTTAAATATTAGCCAAAATATAGAATTTGCAAAAATAATTAAACCGTGATTTAAAAAAAACTATGCATGAGTGATGTTATATCTTGTTGACTCGAGTGTTTTTTTTGTATATTGGCCTAGAGTAGAAATGAAGGTGCGGGCGGATGCTATCCTTAGCCGGTGTCATAATATTTCGTGAAGACTGAATTCTCAAAGGATGAAGAAGACTGACGACGAATATTTTATGACTGTAGTCAGACAGACCAGTAGTGGACAACCAGTGATTAATTCGACATGCGCATAATATTTATCTCGCTCGACACGAACATCGAACCAACATATTATTTGTTATATCTTCTTCTTTTTTAACTGTTTCCCCTTTGCGAATGGATTAGTAATGTTTTGAGTTGGTAAAAAAAACACAAGTGCAGCTTCACACATCGCCTCATCATCTATATGTTACTACTACTGCTTGTTATCGTGGTCGTGTAGAGACTACTATGTTTAACCCATGTACACATGGGAAATCCGCGAGTGCTGGCTATCGATGGAATAAACACAAACGAAGCAGACGCATACGAGTGACGTAATTGTCAATTGTAAACCAAGTATTCCGCTATGCAACTAATAAACAGAAGAGGGAAGTAGCTCAAGTCGTTGTAGATTAGTAGGAGTGGAGTGTGTACAATAATAATGAGCCAAGATGAAAATGAATCCAGTGAAGCAGCACCACTGGTTCGTTCGCTCTCAATGTCTAGAAACATGGCCTATTCTGTGGTCGACGAAGTGCCGCACATGATAAAGCTAATCCCACCAGAGCCGACCACTTCCGCCGCCAACGAGAAGCGTTCCTGGTGGAAGTCCTCTGCCCTGCGAAAGTCATCATCCACGTCTGCACTAATGAAGATACGACGGGAGCAACTTGTACATAATAAAGAGGAATTCGAAGACTACGAGGATGAGGATACTGCGAGTCAAGGTTCTTCTTCTTCAAAGGCGATGTTGCGGAGACGAAGTGGTGGACTGGAGTCACTGAAGAAGCAGTTCCGTGAATACCATAAAGAGGAGCCAGTCAAGAATGGGAATTCTAATAGTAGCTCTACCACCACCTCGGCAGACAATTCCGTCCAGTCAACTCCTGCTGCTGACACGCATCGTCTTACCCCAATTGTTAAGGGCATTCGTCGAAATGATCTTCTGGTTGGAATTGTTGTGTCCCGATGGGACAACATTGTGGGTCCTCAGTCAGTGTATTTATGGACTGAGGAGTTGACCAGTATCTTCTATCCAATCAATTTACCAACACAGTTATCTCGGTTAGTAAAGTACGTGACGGACCATACTGTTGACCACCAAACCGCAGCTGGAGGTTACATTCCTCCGACAGTACAAAGAACTACACTGTGTATAGTACCTGACTTGGAGTTGGCCTACCTCTCTCTGTCAATTCGTGTCCCGACGGAAATGGACACGATCCTAGAATTTCAATCTTCCTCCCCGATGACTGCAAACAATCCCGATAATCCTGCACTAACGATGCCTCATTCCATATCTGTGTTATGTAATCTCAAATATCTTAGCAAATTTCTTCTACTCAGACCGCTGACAACGAGTTGGCTCCTTGAATTTGGACCGCAAATCGGGGTGCTCCTTTGTAAAGTAGGTGCTGCTGACATGAGTGCTGTTTTATAACATATTCCCTAATAATTAATTCCTGCCTTTTATGTTCTATCTAGAGAGTAGTAGTTTTCTTTTTCGAACACGTTCAACATTGTTAATATAATTCAATTTTGCAGGACAATCTCCAGAGTTCTATGATCAATTCCTGGTGTGCTGAATTTTGTAAAACCATAACTGCTCTTCAAACATGTTGGGCACAAGATGTAACGGAGGAGCCAGTAGCAAACTCAGGGTCTAATAAAATAGGTTCTTATAACTCAATCCCGAACTCGGAATCAACAGAGGTGAACGCTGGGACCGGGTCGAGTAAAAAATCTCCAGAATATTCGAGTAAATCGATGAATGACATGAGCTATCTTCCACCACACCATTCATTCATACCTAAGGCGTATCTGGGAAATGTACTTACGGCTCACTTATCTTCCTTTGGGAGCTCCATTGTTGTCGGGCATGATTCTCTTGCAATCAACCAGGTAAAAACTTGTTAAAATTCGTAGATTTACTCGCAAAATTCGTCCAGACGCTAAACATTTTGACTTGGATTGAATTTGTGCTAAGTTTTTTTTTCTCTTCCCAGGTTATACGATTTTTACTCTGCTTTGCTACGTCACAAGAGGCTTATTGCTCAAGATACGCGCTAGCAACACTTCCGGACACTTTCATGAGAGGGCTATTTATTCAAGTATGACTTATTCATTTGTCCGCGGCGGTTGCCATTTTCATTTTATAATTACTTGTACATGGTGGATCCCGTTAATTCTTTGTATTTCTATGTACATATAGGGACTTATTTTGGGTGGCATTGGCGAACGAAGTATTTCCTACAAGCAAGTAGCATCTAATCGTTTACCACTTACGAGAGTGAGTACATCATCACCGTCCAATTCAGCAAGCAACTTGCACTACTTTTGAATTGTTGTTGCAACTTGAATATTATTTGTAATTGCAGATCGAACTGGGCTCAAAACCGAAAGTTCGGCAAACGCCAATAATTACGCATGTTAAGGACAAGGAGGCTATTATAATGCAAGAGCTTCATCGACTATGGTCTTCTTCCGTCGCACCCACTCAGCCAGTAGAGTAAGAGCCAGTGTAGCAACCAATTTATGAGACAACAGTTTTTAAATTTCTTTTATTATTGCGTTGCGTGGCCTGATTACCATTTATACTTTGTTACAACGTGCTCTCATCCCTTTTCTTCTGTAGCGCTTTCCCAAATGTTGTCAAGGATGTAGCTGGATTTGTTTCGCAGTTTTTACATGAGCTGGAGTTATTGCCTCCAGAATTACGTTACGCTAGATTGTTACTTTTTCGACGACTAATTCAAGCGAAAGCAATATCCTTAATTACATTTCTTCATTCGATACAGTAAGTGCGGTTTAAGCAAATCTTATTTATTCATTCATTACCTAATTATTAATATAATATCGGCAGTATTTAATTCCTTTGTTCATAAATCCTATACTCCTTTATGTTCCAACAGGCACAAACCTCCAAAAGATAAAATTAAATTGAAACAACTAATTCCGCAAATATTAGGATTTGACTCTGCAGAATACCTGATTGTGCAAGTAGCAGCAGAAAAAATTCGCCCAGGAGTCATGTCGCTTCTCACTCCATGAATGAAAATTCAACAATAATTAATAATCATACCTATGCAACTGTATATCGCGAGTTAATTAGTATTTTATAGATAACGTCGTTGAATATTTTGAAGTATACCCATCATGTATCATCAATCATGTAACAACCGTGGACTTTTTATCATTTCACAAAAAATGCATTATTAATATACGAAAACACTAAATCCTAATTTACATTTTTAGTTTATGTTCTATACATCTGTGATCTTTTAAATAAAACCTGTATCTATAAACGATATAGTATGGCTTTGTACTACGAACCTACGATAATGAGTTTGATCTGCGATTGTTTATTGGCATTTCAAATTTTTATGTTGCACAAGATATGAATATTATTTCATTGACAAATTACGTCAATATATCATCACATATCAGTAGGCCAAAGTTCAGTTTCGATGTTGGAACGGACTTCTTTCTAAACTGGACCTAGTGGACCTCATTCCTGTGTGATACGACACCTATATCCACTTACGATTAGCTATTCAATTACCTAGTTTACTATTTGCCGTTGTGTAGATTGCTGTCGGGTAAACTAATCGAGACTTGTCAATGTTAGCGTAGTCAACAACCGTGACAGGCAGGGTATTATATGGCCTATTTTTTATGTTATCCGATTCAGACTGGTTGGTTGTATGTTCCTTTGTATTGTGAAGAATTGCGTTCTACCCGCTAATCATCCTCCTACTCCTCTCCTCTACTAATTCTCATTTTATTTGCTTAAACTAGAAGACGATTATATTTGCCCAATATTTATTTATATTTGGTTATGATGGGACAATTATTGACAGATATGCAAACTGCCAAAGTTTGGCTAAGCCTGCGTTATCGATTTTTAGTTATGACTGAATGACATGGATTTTTGTTTACGCTTGCTCATTTAATTGCACAAACAAAAGGAAAATACGTTAGATCATATAATATGGCGTGAGCATAATCTTCAGCTTTGACTACACATTCATTACGGGAAATGTGCTTTATATAACACCAGTACTGCAGATTGTAGTTTTTGATATGCGAAAAGTTTACCCAGTTGACAGTTTGTTTGCGATCCTTGCGATTATTTTTATTTTATCATCCCTACTCGGTTTGCTCTGCGTTTTTCCAATCGGGAAAATGGACACCGGAAATGATATGCTCATACCTGTATACTGTGCGCCTAACCCAAGGTTGAACCTCTGAGCCAGATTCTCATCTATTGTTATGCTAATGAAGTAGCCAAGAAGTCATCGATGAGTGCATTAGCATATGAATGAAAGTGGGTGGTGC
>JAANSN010006496.1:0-10422 GCA_036850665.1 Dicranocentrus wangi | reverse complement strand
AAAGCACAATTGCATTGCGTTTAAATAGTGAATGAAAGGTTTCCATTGCAAATATAGGCGTACATTTACATATTGTATTGCATTAGATTATGATATCGCTACTGATAAATGGTGGTGAATCATCGGGACAAAAACGGAGATAAGTAATCATAACTAACGTCACCTGCCCAAAACTAATATATTAGAGATTGTAATTCATTTACACGAATTGTGCCGATGGTTATCATTTGCAAGTAGAGTGGGCATTAGATTTGTTAGACAGGCGTGACCACTATATGACCCTGGCTTGTCGACTCCGGGAAGGACGAAGTGACCCTTTTACTTAAAATGTATAAAGGCATACAAGTAACTACAAGTTGGTCCCCTTGGATTTATAAACGAAAGAGGTATCTGGGAATCAATTCAATGGAAAAATCTTGCTGGGAATGGAATTTGTGTGTTTGGATTTGAAATCAACATGTTTGCGTGGTTATTTACTTCCAATGCGCACACACCAAAATCATAATGCACGACGTTATTAGATCCTTCGTGCTAGTCCGCATGTAGCTTGACTCACGAGTCTTCTCCTTCTGTATAGTCCTAGTATTCTTTCATCTATGATTCCAAATGTTTGATCAATTTGGGAAAAACTTATAATATTGATTCTCACTGTTTGTCGCATGAACTCATATCATATTAGCTGCTGCTTCTACTCGCTACTTCATTAGTTGTTTGTGTCTTGCATACAAACAACCATAAACCGGAAGTTTTTTAAAAGTTTAAATCGTATAACAGGAAGCGTTCCATTTACAGAAAGGCTGAGGACTGGGGGTATAGCTCTTTTTTATACTTTCTACAACTGACTGAGCGTGGTAGTGTTCACCAATTAGATGAGCAGCATGGATTTAGAAGACGAAAACACAGAGTCTCTTGAGTCTGAAGACAGTCGGTATAATGAAGCCTTCACGAGTTTTGTCAAGTCCATCAAGACTTTTCTGTTGGATGAAAAGCAAATTGATGTTCCAAAGGAATTTATCATAAATACCGTACGTTCAAGATCCACAGCTTAGCAAAGCATTAATTTTATATGATTTCAATATTTTAGTCGAATCCGTTGTTTCCTTTCACGTTTGATAACAACGTGTTATGCATTTTTGCAGGTGAAATTGGTAGCAATTGACCCAACTAATAAATTCCTAATTAAACAACAAATGGTGGCTAACGAAGTTGAGCGGTTGAGGAAAATTGTAGTTGAACGAATTGTTGGAATGTCTGAAATAAGCCGAAATATCATCAAAATGCAGTTGCACTACCGGGAGAAATACATGACAAAAGGTCTATATTCGCCTATGGTCTTCAGACGTTTCGACTAAATTAAACTAAATTAGCTAACCATTTTTTCATTTAAAATGAAGATGAAGCAGTTACCGCATACCGCGATACCCTTGACGAGAAGATTGACCCACTTATGACAGAACTGCGATCAACCGTTCCGAGACATTTACGACATTACGAGTTGTACTACGCGAAGATGATTGGGGTTACCATTTATTTCTCCGGTATGGGCCCTGACTCGGAACTCTCCGTGGTAAACGAGACTCGAGGTATATATACACTCAACTCACAAATTACGTTATATATTATTTAGTCCAAATCAAGATTTGAGTTTTCATACACTATTATGTATGCAATTAGCTGCTATTGAGCAAATTTTCCAAAAGGAGGATATCAGTTTGCTCTCAGCAATGACCACAAAAGATCGGGAAAATGAACTAACGCATCTCATCAGCGTTGCAGTTGGCCTTCGCTTGTTTAAAAAGGATCAAAATCCTTCCGGCTACGGGGAATTTATTGAAGATTGTATGCCGGAATTGTACACAATTAATGTCATGATAATAAGGAGTACACAACTTTTAAAGCTTTTTTTTACTTTCCCCTTTCAGTGGCTCATAACTTGCCACAGAAGATTCATGATGGTCTGAAGCAATTACAGGGGATGCACTCAATGAATACAGCTAGATTGATCAAATACACGACCGCAATTTATCGCTACTTTCTGAAACACTACTCGTTGAAAGCTGGTAGAAGACAATTGAGTTTAGAAATGGTCAAGGCTCGTCAAGCACTTTGTATGGTGCACCAGTTGCTGATATACGTGAAGTACGTCAATCACACATTTTTAAAACATATGTAAATACATAAAATAATTTTAGTATACCTATATGGTTACTGATGATGAATTTAATTCTAGGGAGCTTAGACAGTTGTTGTCTAAAGAGGAAGTTTTAATCAATGAGCTTGCCGCTGATCACAATTCGCTTCTGAAGGATGTGCACAAGGAAAAGCGAAGGAAAAGTATCCCCAACTCTGTAGTTTACGTAGGAAATTACTGAAGTGAAAACAGTTTTTAAAGACAATGAATTCTTTAGCAAATATCGTTTTAACGCATGGATGAAAATTCAAATTCACAGCCAAAATTCAAGGAACTCTGTGAATCGTGGCAGAATCTTATAGACTCAAATGTGTTTGTCAATGCCATGATAAAGTTGACAATGGAATTGCATCAACTTTCGGAAGGGGAGCTGATCACAATGGATGACTTTATGGACAAGCTGTTAGAAGCCCAAGGCATAAAGGCTCCAACCGAACAGGAGTTTTTCGAGTTCCCTTCAATCCGTATACCGCAAGATAAATTTAATCAGGCGAAGCGAGTTGACTACAGGGAAGACGTTGATCCACTTAATATGAATGTACGTAACAACTTAGTTATCAATGGCTCGAAAAAGCAATTTAGTAATTAAGCAATTTTTAATAATTCATTCAGTTCTCTGGCTTTTGTATTCACTCTCTGGTTCGTGGTTCCGGCATGCTCTTACTTGCTAATCCCAACCTGGGAATTTTTACCTGGAAAAATATGAACTTTATGTTAGCCTCCCCAAAAGCTGCAACCGAGTTTCCGAGAGATCCTGGAGTGTACTTAAAACGAGCAATTGCGGTTGCTCGTCGATGGCCAGAATTAATCATTCTGCTGAATATAGAAGCTGAAGCATATGACTCGTCTAGCATCACAGAGTTGGTTAAATATGATATGACATTTTTCTCTACAAGGCAAGGCTGAAAGTTAATTAAAATTATTTTTGAATATTCGAAAAGGGCTGATCGATCTCGAAAATTCACCAGCGTTCTGATTTCCAAAAGCTCAGGGACACAATCTGAAATACACCCTGTGCCAACCAACCTGGTTGAATCGTACACATGGAATGAGTGGGAGCTCCGGAGAAGGGGTATAATTTTGGTAAATTGACATTGACTCTTGGAAAACAAAAAGTGTTTGGCTCTCTATGGATAACACACTGATAATGCAAGTGTGCATCCTTGTTTAGTCGAAAATTCACAAGTGTCGCACTCACGGCACTCAAACTCACTGGCAAGCCCTTAAGAAAACAGGCCAAAGCCAAACGTATTCGATGAAATCTCAAGAAGTGCAAACCATGCAAAACGTCTACACATCCGTTCCGCGAACAAAGTTTTACTTTGCTGGACTACGAGGTTATCACTGTGGAATGCCACCACATATCGTTGAACTAACGACTGAAAACGCAGAGGATTTGCATTGCGTGTGTGAAACTAAAGTTGAGGAGGTGGATGACTTGCTGGAGCATGACAGGTGCAAGAAAAAGAAGTCCATTGGAATTTAACCCACTCTGTCAGTTTTGCGCGATGACATGATCAAAATAATATTGATACTTAAGTATAACTTCTTCATGCATTCAGTTTTGAAATAAAACTCATAGCCAGTATACTTTGATTTTAAAAAGTTACGGACATTGTCACCCACGCTTTTGGTAATATTGTCAAATCAATAAAAGTACGATTTGAAAAACAAACACTTCATTTCCCAAAATAACTGGCTCAATAATAGAGTTGCACTCATTAAAATCCTATTCAATCGCTTTTTCATGCAAAACGCAACCACAGCATATTTTTCATGATGATTCATTAGAGAAAGGTGGAGAATATTCCTGAATTTTTTTCACCCAAAATTAAGTTTTCTATCGCCACCCCTTTGTATTTTCATTCCCTACAACATAACAGCCAGGCATGGGAGATGTCAAAACGTCAAATACAGGTCCAGAAATATCTACCGCTTTGTGGAAAGATTGGGATGAAATATAGGAATGATGCAACATGCGCATTTATAAATTCTGCATACCTACTTTGGAAGTGAGCAAGTCTAAGAAAATGCAGAGGGTTTCTGATTGTGACGTAAACAGTAATGTAAACTAGTAAGAATGCATTAGAAGCTTCTGCGAGGATTAGAATGCGAACTATTTGTCATTCGATGAGTCATTCATATAGATACGTGGTCGTACGAACTGACTGTGCTACACATTTTCATACTTTAAACCGATGTATTTATGTGGTATTGGTTATCTTACACACCTACGTATCACGTATATATGTGGATTGCGTTGCGGAAAGCAAGTGAGTGACTATGTATAACAGTGAATAACAAAACAAGCCCACACAACGTAAGTAGTATCTTATGCTTAATGCTGTAATCCTTCTATGATATGACAAGTCGCAAGTGCAGCAAGCAAGGCATCAATAGAGATTGCAATATTCGGTATGCATGTTATGCTTTTAGCTATGGGAAGAATCACCAAGAAGTTTCCACTTTGTTCCACGAGAAACGTTAGCGTGTCCCGAGAAGCTTCGCTTATGAATTCATTCATTTCGGAGGATGATGATAGACTTTCACGTGTAAATGTTTTGGTTCCTTCCACTATATAAACTTCACTTTTCCCCACTGGTTGTCAGTTCAGTTCTGAAAGCGATCAAGAAAACTTGTAAAGAATCAAAGAAGATAAACTTGTGCCTTACAAAATTACAGATACGATACACGTTTCATAACTACACTTGTATTTTAAAATACACACTGTGAAGTTTAACACACTTTAGCTCAGATCAAACTTGTTGGCAATTACCCAGACTTTGTACTCAATCCAACGTGATTTACTCGTAAGTATTTATACATTGTATTACTTGCCATAACCCATAGAATAAGAAGCATATGGATCCTCGCTGCCATAACTTGGTTAGTTTTTCACTTTAAAAAAATTGCTGATATTCACATTTTGCTTTTATCCCACTAGAGTTTGCAGTAACCCAGTCAAACCACAAACATACAAGATGATCTTCACATTTGAACGAGAACCTTGGGGTTGGGTCCACCCGTGCTACAGCCGTCGCCGTTGTCATCAAGTGGATGATTGGGATGCGTTTGTGAGACCAGCGTTGGCGTCTGTAGGTACCCTCAATCACCTACTCAACCTGGCCAACCAGGACACCACCTCCATTTCGAGGGCCAAAGCAGAAAAGACTCCCACTTCCGACAAGTTCGAGCTGAAGTTAGATGTTCAGCAATTCAAACCGGAGGAGTTGGACGTGAAAATGGTGGACAACTGCTTGGTCGTCGAGGGAAAGCACGAGGAAAAGCAGGATGAACACGGCTTCGTTTCAAGACAGTTCGTCAGACGATACCAGTTACCCGATGACGTGAAACCAGAATCTGTTACCTGCAACCTTGGCTCGGATGGCGTCCTCCGCGTGTCTGCTCCAAGAATGATTGAGCAGAAGCCAGCCAGCGAGAGGACCATTCCAATAAATTTGACTGGAAAATCTGCTGCGACCGAGAAGGAGGAAAAGTCTGACGAGAAACAGACAGTGACAGAGAAACATGAGAAGATGGAAGAAGTGCCTTCTACTGAAGCAAATGCTGCATAAAGCTATGCACACGATACCAACCACTCACGCAGTATTTTGTTACACAGCTTATTTTCCAGTTATTGTAAAACATTAGTTTACTATTTTATTTATCAAGTTAATATGTAACAATTTTGTAATTTAAATCTACTGATCTTGTGTAAAAGCCAATTATTAAAGTTTACTAAAAGTTACGTAATTTTCGTGAACATTTCGTTTCACTATAACTGGAGCATAATACCCAAGGTGTACATAATACAGTATAATTTTATTATTATTACAGAATCGGTAATACATACATAGCATCGTATACCCAAGGTCCCTAGAGTATGCTTGCTTTACTTACGGGCCTTGCGTATACCCACATTAAAGTTTAAATCCACGTGGCTTTAAGTTCACCCCTGGGTGGGATGGGAAGTCGAAGTAACGTGCTAATACTGCTCCAATAAAAGTCGTATCGTAAAACAGACACGTAAAACAGCTACGGGCGCTACGGTGGATAACGCTATACCTTGCGATTGCCAGTGACATTCAGGCTTCGCCCATTAGCTTCCACTTTTGTCTGCGTTGTTATCGCTACTGCTCATTAAATTGAAACCGAATTCCGAATTCACACATGTAGTTGGTTTTGCGTGGTAAATTCACTTTTTCTCGATGGCTTACATCTACATCTCCACATCCATTACTGGAAATACTGAGGACTTATTCGGTGTGCCAGATGGTGGATGAATATAGTGAAGGAAGACTTAATTATCCTCGTAATTCTGCTTCTTGTTTGCAGTAGTAGAGTAAACAAATATGGACGAGCGCTCGGATGCTGACGAGTATGAAGGGGAAGATGCCGGAGAAGGAGGCCTTGTGTTGTACAACCCTATTGGGGTAAGAGTCAAGAAGAGTTCACCATCATATTACATATTATATAGCCTTTAATGGCATCGTCGTCTCATAGGAGTACTATGGAGGACGAAACGATAAAAACGAGCGCCATGGCAGAGGTCGAGCAGTACTTCCCAATTCAGACCTATATTTGGGCTGCTATTTTCGTGGGAAGAGGCATGGATTAGGAGTGTATCGGTATAAGAACGGAAATGGTGCTAGATATGGTGGTGACTGGGTTAACGGAGTTAAGCACGGATGGGGAACAATGTAAATCTCTAACCTTATAAATTACATTGCGTACCTGACACTTAATTATACGAACTCTAAATAATTCAAACTCTTCCCCAAAAGGTACTTCCCCGACGGAAGCCAATACACTGGAAACTGGCACAAAGGGATGATGCATGGATGGGGTGTGTACGTGTATAGCAACGGGGATGAGTACGAGGGTTGGTGGTATATGGGTACCAAGAACGGTAGAGGGATTTATCGGAATAAGACAGCAAATGAGAAATTTGTTGGAACTTGGCTGCTTGGTTTACGGCATGGCAAGGGGATGCTCATCAGGGAAGAACATCGATACATTGGGAATTGGTATAACGATGTGGTAAGTTAGTGATCATACATCAGACAGAACTTGTATGCTTAACAGAATTAGGTAGTAAGATTTTACCATAAGTCTGCATGAATTCCATTTTTTAGCCAAAAGGACCAGGAGTTTATGTATTTCCGGACCTTGGCGTGGAGCAACACGGCAGATACACAGTTGTGAAATTACAACCCGATGGGATTGACAAGTATAAGCAGCTTGGGTACCAAGTTCTAATGATGCGTTCCGGTCCACCGCCTATGAACCCAACAGACGTAGAAAAGAATACAAGGATGGCACTGTCCACGGTATTCATTCACCCACTATTTCATTTTACTGCTCTGAGCTTATAGTTGTTTATTAGTGATTTTATAATTTTACGCATTTGCAGACCCTTTATAAAGACGGTGAAGGGGATGCTGGCGAAGGTGCTGATTTTCCTCCTGGTCCTGGAGAGCCCCCGAATGCCTCAGACCCAGACCCAACTAAACCCCCAGAGGGAGACTCCCAAGGTCAAGGTGATGCATCAGCAGAAGCCGAAAAGGCGAAAACGGAACAAGAAGCAATAGAAGAAATGGAGGTAAAGGTAATCCAGAAGTTGAAGGAGTTTATAACAATAGAACTAGAGTCCCAAGAGAACAATCCAATCCCAGTTGCTCCTGTATGGCGAGCCATGCAAATGACCCGACTGATCACGACGTATCCAGACGAAACTGTGCCTCCACCGCCTATACCTGAAACACCGATGCCCGAGGTCGAAATTGGAGGTGACGAGGATGTGAGCTCTACTCAATAATTATATAACTGAAGTCCTTTTCAAAAGATTAAAAGATTACACACAACATGTGTACTGATTTTTATTCATTTTAATGTAGGAGGATTTGGAGGAGAAAAAAACTGCAGAAGACGAGGATGAGGAGATTCGTCAATCGAAAATCCTTGCTAGAACTCATGCTCTCGGAGAAATATACACTGGTTCTGGAGTGTGTCAATTGCCCTTGGCAAAGATAAGGTGGCCCGATGATTTTATACCTCCCAGAACATTCTCTAAAATTACTGTGAGCACAATTGAAGAGTTCAAGAGTATTGTGGAAAGTATTGCCCCTCAGCTCGAGCCACTCGACATACAAGCAATCATTGCAGAAAATCTGTATGTTCAAAACTTGTACTATTAATCTGCAGTTTTAGTAATCCATACTGGTTGGTGCAGCTAAATTATTGAAATATATTTGACAGGCATGTCTTCAAGGGTCACGGAATCAATGTTAGTGACAAGTGGAAGGAGTGTCTGGGAAATGAGACAGAATGTGCGAATATAGACATCAAAGGTGCTCCGGCAGACGGTGAGGGGCGTAGATCCAGTAGTGCTCGTGGTAGCCGTAAATATTCTGACGCAGAGGAAATGCTTGGTGAGGGTGGAGCCCCTGCGGATGATGCAGCTGGCAGTAATCGGGGAAGCGTTGGCAGTAAAGGGAGAGCAAGTATGGACGATAACGGTAGAGCTAGCATGGACCAGGGGAGGATGAGTGGCGATTCCGGAAATAGAGCGAGTGGAGATAGAGGACGAGCCAGTGAAACTGAGGAGGAGTCTTACTACGTAAGTGTTTTATATATTACAAATTCAACTCGTCGTCACTCAGATTTTATTGTCAATTTAGTGTTGATACACTACACGATCAAACTTTATTTTATAGCAACCAACAACGACCGATGGTGAAACTGAAGAAGAAGAGGAAGAAGAGGCATATTATGACGATTATTGAGGAGCATAATTTGTAATATAATATTGAGTTTACTAACACACTAGCACAACTTTACCATTTGCAATATAGTTTTTACTCGGCATAAATGCCAATTCCTGGAGTCGATTTTATATGTCTGCATCATGAATAAAACTATGTTACAAAATGTCTTGAGTGGAGTGTATTGAGTAGTTATTATAGTCGTAGTCGTGGTGTACTTTGAATATCTTATGGAGGATTAGAGGTTTTCAAATAAAATTCTCCCGTTGCCCTGAAATTAGAAAGTCCATTCATTTCCAATTAATCGTAATCTCATGGCGTATCTTGACGTATAATGTCATCGGCGAGGATACACACAGAATATTTATCACTGTACAATTAATTAGTATCATGTCATCCCGCATTGGTTGCGTCAAAAGTTGACAAATTGCTTGAAAGGAAAAAATCTTACGTTGCTGGACAGCCAAATCCTAAGCTTATTGGAGCCATGCAAGTAGTTGGGCACAATCCTGCAGGGTATAAAGTCATGAACGGACTACATTGGCATGACGGGAAGCCCTTTTTAATTGATTCGGCATACAGCTTGTAGGCATACCGATGACTACATCGTCCTATAAAATAGGATAAATACATACTTGTAAGATAGCAGTGGTCGTGTATTTGAGAAACTCATTTAAAACTCTTGCTAATGCACTCAACAACTGTACTTTTATGTCTCACATACCCAGCCTATCAGACGAACTATAGTCGTCCTGTGCGCAGCCAGGTTGATTTCGACCACCATTGGCTAATATAAATTGTACATTGTACAGTTATTATGACAAATATTTACAATGCATTTGACTGCTAAGCCTTACGGTAAAAATCTGCATGTCCATCCTGTTAGCTTGAAAATTATAAAGGTAATTCCTTAAAAACATCTTTTACTAACTCCTCCAATTTCTAAACCCAGAACCTGTGTTGTTAATGGGAGAAAACTCACCCTTGTCATATCACCCAATACGCCCATATTGGTGTGAATTACTTGCACAAAGTGTGCATTGTCTTTCATCAAATTTCGGGATGGTTGGGGTGGATAATAATTAGGACCTGGATGTAAAATCTTGCCAGAATTATATGAAATACAAAATGGAATGAAACCAATATAACTGCAAAAACGTAACTACCTGCAGGATCCAATCCTTTTGTTGGAAAACAAACTCGTAAAACTCTTGTCAATGTCAATTCATTCTTCAATTGAATGTGCTAATTGTACACCTCTAATTTTCACATATAACACTATTGTCCCGTTTACCTGTAATTCTGGACAATTTCTCACCGGTCGTGTCGGAAATATTTTTGCCAGCTAACCCAGATACGTGGCTTCCTGCGTGAAAAAATGTACAAGATAGGTCTTTACAAGTTGTAATTTTAAGTATGTAGCAAATTACTGCTAATACTACAAACCTAAACTGTGTCCAATTAAAT
>JAANSN010006495.1:0-10422 GCA_036850665.1 Dicranocentrus wangi | reverse complement strand
TTGTAGAATTACATGACCCTAATTCCTTGTTATATTTCCTCGTTCTCCTCGTACTATAATAATTGAAGGAATTAAATACGGAAAATTGCCTGGTGGTTTTTTGGAGTAAGTATAACTAAAAAGCAAGCAATCGTTCGATCTCAGAATCTGCATGTGGGGGCGGAGGACGAGTACACCAGAACCACTTTATCACTTCCGGGACGTTTCCACTGCCTACTTCATTAAATTTCTTGTATGTGGCTGTGGTAATTGGTCAGGGGGGTGGTCACGGAATGCAGAACCCTGATGCTACTAGATTCGAGCTTCGCAAAATTGAATACTCGGCTAAGGGAAACTCGGCACAGTGGGCACGACGGCGAAATATGACAAAATCGAAATTTTAGGTGTCGACGATGGGGGTTTTCGATTGTTTCCCAGATGGGAGGTGGCCTTAAAATTGATCTGCGCTTTCTTCATAGTTAAAAAGTAATTTACTCTGAACCTCAGCCGGGCTCTGTACATACGACATTCGCCCAAATGGGATTAGGATTCTTGGATTATCGCGCAGACAAACAAACAACAGACAACAACGGATAGACAGACAGACAGATGGATAATTTCATAAAGAGTTTCAAAATCTTTTTTGCTGATTGATAATATTGTCGGGATTCGGCAGACTCCTCATTTACATAATTTGCTTATCTCCTCTTCCCAATTGAAGAAGAAAAAATATTGTATTCCGTCCATAGTGGACTCGGTCCTAAAGTGGACATTTAAATGTCATTTAAAATGTACAGGAGAACCTCTCCACGCTGAGAGGTTCTCCTTCCTTCCAATACTATTTAGTTTATTGACTCCAAAAGGAGCCCAAGGCCAACAATTTCATTTCTTTAATTCTTTTTCAGCTTTCCAAGCCACTCTCCTTTCTGACTTATAACGAGCTGGTACTCAAGCAACGTTGCAGGCACCAGCCCTTCTTCGGAATCGCACTAGCGGTGCGAGTAGTAGCTGCAGTCAACTTTCGGGATAAAAATCCCATAGGGCAGTTAAGTATTTTAAGGAGTTAGTAAACTCCCCAATTGTTTAGCTGATTTTCCACGGGGCTTTAAGGCGCCTCCATTTATGTATAATATTTTGGGAACTCCGTTCCGTAGTTTTCGTTTTATCAGGAAAATAAAAGTAATTTTTCTTTGTGCACGTATACCTCAAGTTTCTCGTGTTTTTATCATCACCATCCTCACTCATCTCACTACGTTTCATTGGAAAAGTTCTGGCTGATCCAGAATACGAACCTTCTTTAAAATACAATTCTGAGGGCAACGGGGCTTTTCGAACGCAAGGCCTTCTCAAACATTTGGAAAAGCCGTTTGTTCTCGACAAATATCATAATAAGTATTTGCAATTTCTTACAATTATAACATTATTAGTACATTAGTTCAAGTACTATAACATATGTAACAACTCAACCTGAAGCAGATGCAACAGACCCTACAAGGACGACACTCAGAAGCAACATTTTTTATTCTTTTCTGGCCAGAGGCTCGAGAAATGAAATAGAAGGTCCCGTTTCACTTGTTCACCTGTCTTCTTCATGTGGTACACAAATGACAAAGGAAGATTCATGAACAATATACAATTAAAGACGATTTCCGCATTATTTGCTAATGATGACGCTCATTATGACTAAGGACGGTAACATGCATTCTACGAATGATGCTCATCGTCGGAGGCGACCCCCATCATTCAGTAGCACCATGTTCCATTCCCGGGCTCGACATCCAGCCAGGACCGGATCATGACTATCCGGGTGGGGGTTGCATGTGAGGTTATTAAAAGGAATTTTTATTACCTTAATCCACAGACGACTCACGATGATTGACATCAGGGAAGATGGCGATGACGCATACGGTTTACATGTGTTTCACGATTGATGTATAAGTAAAATGTATTGCAAAATAGAGATAAATGTCTTGTCTTGAAGATAGATGGAAACAACTGCGTGTGAAATTCGGCATGGAAATTTTAAAAAACGAACGAGTCAAACATTGGCTAGAAAAATATTAAATTAAAATACCAGCAAATTATAGTAATAGATATAACAGAAATAAGTACATCAAATACAATAAGAAAGCTCGCTGAGTAAAAGGAAGAAGTACATAAAGTACAAAGAAAAAGATCACAAATTACAAAGAAAAAGACCATAAAATACGGAGAAAAAGTACATAAAGCACAAAAAATCACAAAATACAAAGGAAAAGATCATAAAGTACAAAGAAAAAGTACAATAAAGCACATAAAATGCAAAAAACTACCAACCGAAACACCACGAATTGGAGGCTAAACGAATTCAATATATCTGTAAAGAATTTAATATTGCGCAAATGATTACTAAGCCAACAAGTGTTGCCGTAGCAAAAAATGGACCAAATAATTTTCAAAGAACTGCAACATTACGTGATCATGTTTATGTACCCAATAATGAAGAATTTTGCGACGCTGATACTCTTGAGTTCAGTTCGTCAGATCATCACTTGGTCTATACCATGATCAAGAAATGTAAGAACAAATTAGCGCCAAAGCTTATTATGTACCGGTCTATAAACAAAATTGACGACAAGCAGTTTGAAGATTTTAAGAAAATTGACTGGAGTTTCTTAAACGACCCCAATATTGCAAGTGTTAATGCTGATATATTTGAAAAAAGTGTAATGGCTATTGTAAATAAGCATGCTCCACTAAAAAGGAAATTGTTCAAAGGTTCTAACCTACCGTGGTTCACGCCTACAATTATAAGCAAATGTAAACAACGTGACGATTTAAAGAAACTATTGTCTACTAACTCTGAGTACTTACAACAATATAAAACGTTGAGAAATGAAGTTAATGTAATGCTTAGAAAGGCAAAAAAAGACTATTATCGATCGAAATTTGACAAGGTTAAAACTTCAACTGATGTATGGAATGTAATGAATTCACTAATTAAGTTCAGAATGAAGTCTCAACAAAAAATCTTAAAACTGATCGATTCGGAGGGTGTGATCATATACTAAAAAGGAAATTGTTCAAAGGTTCTAATCTACCGTGGATCACGCCTACAATTATAAGCAAATGTAAACAGCGTGACGATTTAAAGAAACTATTGTCCACTAACTCAGAATACTTACAACAATATAAATCGCTGAGAAATGAAGTTAATGTAATGCTTAGAAAGGCAAAAAAGACTATTATCGATCAAAATTTGACAAGGTTAAAACTTCAACCGATGTATGGAATGTAATGAATTCACTAATTAAGTTCATGATGAAGTCTCAACAAAAAATCCTAAAACTGATCGACTCGGATGGTATGATTATAGATAATAATAAGGATATATGTCATCAGTTAGCAACTGAGTTTATCGTATCGTCTGCAACGAGTAATACGTATGACTGTCAGTCAGATTTGGAGTCATACATAACCAAATACAACAGTCAGCCTGATGAATTGATTAAACCCGTAGAAATTACTAAAGAAGATATATTCTCGTCAATCAGTTATGTAAAGAAAAGTAGTAGGGATGACAACATACCGAGATATATATACAAAACTTTTGCGAAATCAATTGCAACACCGCTACAAATCCTGTTTAGTACAATATTTATAACAAGTGTAATTCCTGATAGTTTCAAATTAGCATACGTTACACCATTGTATAAAGGGAAAGGTAGACATACTCAATCAAGCTCATACAGAGCAATTTTTACTTTTCCCTTCATTGTTAAGGTATTTGAGAAGATTTTACATTCTAAACTTTTATGTAGTATATATGAGTCACTTGATGTAAATCAGCACGGTTTCAAAAGTTCCATGTCATGTGTGACTGCCACATCCATTGTTACGCAAGATTTATACGAATATTTAGACAAACGCTCAGGAAAAGCAGTGGCTGTTTTTATTGACTTTAGCAAGGCTTTTGATTCTGTTAATCAAGAGTTATTAATTAAAAAACTGATGAATAATTTTAATAACTGTGTTCCTCCATGACTTATCAAACTTCTTATAAATTATTTTGATAATAGAAATTTTGTGATTAAAAATGGGGAATACGAATCCGACACCTTTAAAATTGAATCTGCAGTGCCGCCTGGCTCCATTTTAGGTCCCCTGTTCTACTCAATTTTTGTAAATGATATAGGGTCAGCAATCGACCTAAAATATGTTTTATATGCAGATGATCTTGCTATATACACCGATTGTACGACGTTTATTGAAGGTACACAAAAACTGACAAACTGTTTAGCCAACTTACAAAAATGGTGTACTGAAAATGGTATAAAAATTAATGTAACGAAAACTAAATTCATGGTTTTTTATAAAAGCAGAGACAACGTGTCAAAAAAAGCTGATAAAGGCAAAGTTACTCTAAATGGTGAAGTAATAGAACTAGTTGATAGTTTTAAGTATTTAGGTATACATATTGACTGTAATCTAAATTATCAAGTTCATTATGAACAGGTAAACTATAAAATCAACGGTGCTTTATCTAGGTTATATGCGATCAAAAGGTTAATGACAAAGAAAGTGATGAAAACCTTTTTTATCTGCTTATGTTGTTAGTATAATTGACTATGCAATAATTATATGGGCAGTTCATGATGAAAAATCAAATTTGATTCAGAAAAAGATAAATCGTTTTCTAATATCTTTCTTCTTACCAACTATTTATAAATCCATGAAAAGTATTAGCAAATCAAAAAACCCAGCAAAGATTGAAATTAGTAGTCTCTTAGCAAAAATTGATCTTTTAACTGTGCTCGAGAGAAAAAATTAGCTATTATGAAGTTCGTTTTCAAAACACGAATGTCTAATATGTTCTCTTCATTCTTTGAAAGTACAACTGGAGTCCAGACAGAGTTAGGTCGTAGAACTTTACCTACTCATAATAGCGATTTGTACAAGCAGTCACTGAAGTGGACTGGTTGCTCTTATTGGAATATATATTACAAACATTTAGAACGTCATAAGAATGACAAAAAATTCGGCTATGACATGTTTGTGAGAATTTGTACAGAGGTCATTCTAAAAGAAAGAAATAGTATTTATATATAGTAAATCCTAAATTACTTGAATGGTTACGACTGGAAATGAATTAAGGTATAATATACATATAATGGAATGATTATTAACAGTAACATTTTTGTACTGCTTGTGTCATGGCGTTGATACCAGACGTTTTGTAATGTTTGATGCTTCTTGACACGTTAAATAAAGTTATTATTATTATTATTATTATAAACCCGATCAAGAGCTTTCTTGCAACATGCTCATCATCAGCCACAACTTGGAAACCGGTGGGGTCCTCTTCTACCCAAGTGTTCCATCATCAATTTCTGGCCTGCTTTGTCATCCTGCATTTGAACACATTTACGTATGGCAGTTTCCTAATTGTGGTGTCCACCCTGATAATCGTCCCAATAACCATCAGAGGTGGGCTCAAGTCCATCAGGAAAGACTTCAGCAGGTGCGGGACTGATGGTTTTACTCCTTGGCTCAAAACAACGATGAGAAGGATCCGACAGCTGGAACTCGTCGCCAACTCATTCAACGAGCTACACCGGGTGGCCGTGACGGGGTGATGGTTGTCAGTTTTCTGGGGGCCGAAATTGTGGCGCTGTATTCTGCAGCTCAAATGCCGGGCTCCAACACCCTGCTCCTCCTCTTCATGACAATGGTGGCATTTGTGCTGGTTGTGACCCATATTTGCCTGCAGCAGACCATGGCGGACGTGTAGACAGAGTCGGGCAAAACACTGAAATGGCTGAGGAGGGGGAAAGGGAAAAAGTCGGGTTTCGGAGTTCATGCAGACCTCTCAAAATTACGTTTGGGGCAAGTAACTTCATTGATCGGGACACTCCAATAATCACGCAAGGATTTGCATTCACACAAACTGCAAACTTACTCCTTCTCCGCTAAGTATTATTATTTGTTTTTTGTGAAGGCCGCTCAGATTTATTTGCAATTTAATTTTGCAGTATTATACAAAAGGCTTCAGTACAATTGTAACTCGTCAATAATAATGGTGGTAGCTCAATCACCTATTTCCAGCACCGACCGACTACTTGAATTATAACGTAAGAATAATTTCCAGATTTTGTAATTTACAAACAAAAAATGTGTGCCAAACCAAATCTGACGAAATGTTTTTGTATTTACCATGTAAATAGGTAATACGTATATTTATAGCTAACATTATTCCATATAGGTTATATAATACATTTCTTATTCTTATTTTTGGAGACGCCTTTGAAACTGAGAGAAATATAGAAGTAAGCAAGGTTAAAAAAACGTCACAACATTAAAATGCTTTTAGTTTAGTGCATGTATTTAAGTATGCGTAAATGTGAAAGTATGACAACACACATTTGTAAATCCTCTCTCAAGCACCAAAATAAAAATAAATTTTAAAATTTTAACAATGATAAGCAAATTAAGCTAATTAATAGTCGTACACTTATTACAGGGGGTCTTTTTCCTTGCAACAGATGAAACATATCTGCACATGAAAAATTATATAGTAAACCTAAAACTGCATTGCAAACAGTGAAAGAGTCTCCCGACGACATGCCCACATTGATTGTGAAAGTAGTTGTTTGAGATTATGGGTGTTTTACCAGGTATTTTTGCGTACATTTCGAATATTATGAAACATAAAATAAAATGGTCAGAATAGTTTTCAAGTTGTTACAACTATTTGCGGTCGACAATGTTTGCAACTATTGGAAAGGTAATAAAAAAAACTTACAATGAAGGAGTTGTTTCAACTTCTTACACGTCATCGTCGTCGTCCTCGTCATTGCAAAACCATTTCTAAGCAAAATGAAATGGAAAGTGAGAAATTCGGCTAATTACGTATTTGGTGAAAATTGCAAGCTCGATTGGATGGTATATCGCATAATGCTAATAGCGTGAGGAAAGTGGAAATCTTGAGCTCTTTTTTCTACCCTTTCCAGCCAAGAGATTAATCCGACAGAATTATCGGAGAAGGAGCAAATTTCCAATTTGGTTGAAAGCAAATCCTTGTACGATTATGGGCGTATCCCGCTCAATGTAGTCACTCGATCCAAACCGGATTTTGAGGGGTCTACATGAGTTGTGAAACTTGTTCCAGTCGCGACTTCCACCCCTTCCATGTCCTTTCAGAGATTTCAAGGTTTTCCTCGACTCTGTCCACACATCCGCCATGGTCTGCAAAAGACAAATGTGGGTCACGACGATCACGAGCGCCAACATGGTCATGAAGAGGAGCAGCAGGATGTTGGATGCTAGCATTTGAGTTGCGGAATACAAAGCCACAATTTCTAATGCCATAAAGCTGACAATCACCACCCCGGTCACGGCCACCCGGTGTATTTCGTTGAATGTATTGCAAATGAGCTCCAGCTGTCGAATCCTCTTCATTGTTGTGGTCCAGCGG
The DNA here is from genome assembly GCA_036850665.1 of Dicranocentrus wangi. NCBI lineage: Eukaryota > Metazoa > Arthropoda > Collembola > Entomobryomorpha > Entomobryidae > Dicranocentrus > Dicranocentrus wangi. The sequence continues at coordinate 2,990 of JAANSN010006495.1, read as the reverse complement.
GCCGGTACCGGTCCAGCAGTTTCACCCGTGAAATTTTTCCTAATGGATGGATGGAGCACAGCGCGGATGGTCATTGGAACCATTATCAAAGTTGACAATACAACCATCGCGCTGGAGTAAGCACACGTGGACAGGTGGAGCATTGAGAAATACGCCAAAACATGGTAGAACACCTGACTAATAAAGTATCCAGTTGTGCTTGGAATTCCAGCCGACGAGCATGTTGGTAGCCACCGCTTCATCGGATTGACCGGATAGCAGGGAAACATCAAGAGGACAATGACGGGATAGCCGAATGACAAGTATCGAGCCAGATAGAAGCCATACTTTACCAGGAGCAATATGCAAATTTCCTTAGTGTCCATGTTTTCAGGCGAACTGAACCATGGACTACGACGCCCCTCACCCATGGTGCCCACATCAGAGTTTCGATTTAGGAGAAAGCTACACATTTGTTCCATCATGTAATATGAATTGAACGAGACCCCTTTCCATTTCCCCTCTAACATGAAACCCAAAAAATACGCAAACTGATAATGCAATAATATGTAATTTATCTGAAAACTTGAAATAAATAAATTACGTGTCATACTTTTACTGAAGCCCGTCATTTGAGTTAGAAACTTTGCGACCTCTTCTCTCTTCCGGTGGTATGCGACCATGTACATTGTGCACATTGTAAAAATAATGATGAGCAGCGTGTTAAAAGCCACGGCAAACTTGTCTTCCGAAAACGACGAGAATTCCACAATATATTGAAGCACAATTGTGGTTAGCAAAAGGGAGAGCCAACCAAGGCTGGCATTGCAATACCAAATAACTTGTCTCGAAGACACAGGGGAAAACTGTTGATGACGAGAGCTACACTTGAAGGCAATTACCCCCAGTCGATTCGCCAACTTGAGGTAACTTAGGAAGGTGGGCAGTAGGCACTCTGCTGTGAACATTGTGTCTGTAAGCAAGCTGTAAGGAGTAAATCACTCGGAGAAGATAGATCAGGAAAGTCGTAATCCTAACAGTCTCGGCACCATATACATACGTCCATCCATTCGTGTGCCAGGGTTACTTCTGTTATGGTTCTATCCCTGATTAATAATTCTTGGTTAAGGCGTACGGAGGAATACAAAAGCCTAGTGTGTTGTTTTGTTAGGAAGCAATAATATTTTTGTGTACATGTCAAGAGTCGATGTTTATACATTTTCTCGCTTGCATTTTCGAAGGTTTAATATTCCGTGCGATTTTTTTTACATTGATGCGTGTTCTGAATTTCTAACAGCTCACTAACCTGAATGATCCTTAAATATTAAATGACAATGAGCTGTTCCATGTTGTTGGATATATACAGGGATGTCGGTGGCGGACCATGTAACTTGCCCGAGTCGATCATATAAATTATTATATGATTAAAAAACTATGGGAAAGTGTGAGAGACCATGTTGAAACTTTTCTCCACCTCCAAATTTAACAAGCATGCATATTGACATGAAAATGTTGAAACATCCATTTTGACATATCCACAAAAATGTTATTATGATTGCTCCCTGACAAAAACACACTAGGCTTTTGTATTCCTACGCCGTAAACAAAGGATTAGCAGGACTAACGTGCACTTGTTTTATCATGCATGTATAATCAACAATGATTTCATTTTTCTTCCATGGGTTTCAGGCTTTTTCTCCAAGTTTATCTTTTTCTCATTTTATTTTTGTTTGTTTGGTTGTTGCTGCCACCGGACGACTTGCAAAAAGCCGGTTGTTGCATTTTTTATTGGGTCAACGTTGCAGAATATATGTTCCAGACGACTGGCTGTCGTCGACTGCTGTGCAGGATGTAATTTTTTGCACGTGTTTCTTCCCCTTTCGTTGAGGCTTGCGAAGACAAAAATCATACTAGGCTCACATCACACATCCGGTTCATGTCCGGCTCACAAACCGCGTTTTATTTAGTAAAAAAAATGAAACTTAGCCACCGTGGGATTAATAAAAAAGTTTATGTGAGGAATGAAAACAATATAAATTTGTAGTATAGTATAATAATTTGATTAAACGCCAAATTTCAGTAATGTGAATTTATGTGAATCAGATCCACCACCACCACCACCACAAATCTCAGAAGTTTAACTGAAAAAGCAAAAAAAAACATGATGTTTACGTCAAATAATTGTAGTTCTACTTATTCGACTCGTCGTGGCCTTCTTGTCTTCTAGTTAAACAGAGCATTAACTAACATACTTTCGCACACACCAGTCTTTCCTTTAAAAGCTATTTTATGCTAGTGTCGCTGTTTTCACATTTTCATGAAATAAATCATATTTATAATATATATCGGATGGAGATTTGTTATTAATATTGTTAGTTTGCTATTTATTTACTCATTTTAGCCACCTTAAATGTCATTTATTTACCTGCTACATCAATCTTTGAAACAAGAATTTTTTATTTATTTTCGTGGCGTTACCCGAAGCCACAGCCCCCCTTTCGGTTTCACATCAACGCTAGTAGCATACTCCATTGGGACCAGTGTCCTCTCACACTTTCCAAACTTGAAGGCGTACACAAGTTTGGCAATCACGGCCTTGACTTCCATCAGAGCAAACCGGTTTCCCTATTTGAAAGAAAAAAATACAAAAGGATATTTAAAAATAATAGTAATTTTCAAGATATTCACATTTTCTTTACCCCGGTGTCACAAAATAATAATATTTTTCAATTTAATTATATTATCCGTTCCAACTTACAATGCAGTATCGTGGACCAAAGCCAAATGGGGAGAAAGCATACGGATGTCTGGAGGACTTGTTTCCCGGAAGGAATCTATCAGGATCGAACTGCTCCGGGTTGGGAAAGTACTTGGGGTCGCGGTGCACAGGGTAAATGGGAAAAATGACAGCGGTTCCCTTTTCAATCACCATGTCAGTTCCAGGTATGGTATACCTTTTGGTGCAGACGCGATCCGTCCGAGTTACGGGGGGATAGCATCGGAGAGTTTCT